>JAKWIX010000328.1:24393685-24678300 GCA_027704785.1 Solanum chmielewskii
GTGTCATATGACACAACACCATAAAGAGGTGGTCCACTTGCCAAAGGTAGACTAGGTAATATCTTAGCTTTGATAGAAACCACTGGCTAATATATATCCTATGTGGGTACATAATTATGGAATAGTATGATGTTTATTAGAACTCTAGCCCAACATTGGAAGAGTTTCCATCTTACCCTATCCATTAAGTGCTTATCTTCCATTCCCATAGAGTAGTTCATTTACAATTCATAAAGTGCTTGAGAGGAATTCCATTGGCCTATCGATCCAAGTCACATCATTACACAAGAAAGGAATGCCATAGGCCTATTGATTCATTGTATATTACATGGATATCTCACTAATTTTCCAAGAAAGGGGCATTTAACATAGTGTCTACCGATACAAGGCACATCATCTCACACATGAAAGGGACACCAAGACTAGGTCTACCAATTCAAGGTTTATCATTGACATTACATTCAATCATACAAGAAGAGGGTGCATAAGCCCACCAATTCAAGAGTCATCTTTACATTAGTACATTTATGAAAGGAATTCCATAAGCCTATTGATTCATGTTCATCAAGTCAAGAAACATTCATCATTATAAGAAAAAGGATGCCTTAGCCTACCAATTCAATACACTAATACATGAGTCAAGATACATACATTATACAAGAATATGATGCCTAACTACCAATTCAAGTCATAGAATATGTAGAAGGCAATACATCACATTCCATCATTGTTATCATTCATGAGTGTCTGATTGAGAAATAGACTTTCAATAATCACATTCAGATATCTTCAAGACATAATCACATTAACTTCATTGAATTTACAGTCACATAACTAGTAAGTAAACACCTTCACCTTTCAAGTGGATCAAACACATTCTGCTAACAATGTAACTTTAGTCATAACTTGCCTACAAGACCATGAATATCAAATCATCAACGTACCACAATTTACCATATATATAAGGGATAGATAATGATACAATAAAATAACCCTAAGCAATTAAGACACAATCCAATCATAAGCTTTCCTAATCGATAAACCCACTTCATAAAGGCACAATTTAGGAATTGACAGAAACCATGGGTCCATAGAATATTTTCATCATTTAATAATCAATTAAACGAAAATACAATCATAATATGACATCAGAAACCATTTGAAATCATTTGAGGAAACAACCCATGAGATTGAGTAAACCCTAGATTTTTCATAAAGTTTAATTTTATTAAAATTTACATTGAAATTGAATCTAGGGTGAAAACTAACCCGGGATGAATGACCACCATACCTTTACTAAGATTCATAAAGAAATTTGATGGAGAAAATCCTTGCATCCAATCCTAGAACTCACTTCTCTTCGTTGAGTTTGAGAGAAATATTGAGAGAATAAGAAACTTTGGGGTTTCGATATATATATATATATATATATATATATATATATATATCATTTAAAATCAACCCCACTTTGTAATTAACCCAAACAAAAGTACTTATAATTCCTAAATGAGGCAGGCCCGTCCAGGTTCAGGACCACCCAAATGGATCGTGAAATGGACCATGGCCCTAAGTGTCACCCGTGAAGCTCATGGTTATGGAGGCAGAATCTAGGCAAATTTACCTAGCCTCCTTTAAGGCTAAGTGAGCTTCACTCCTACTTTGACGGAACAATAGGGCACCACGGCTCGTGGTGGTGCCCGTGGTCATTGAGGTAGTATCCTCCTCAATTATGAACTTGTCCCACAAAGCTAAGGCCACCTCTCGAGCCTTTCCACGGCCCGTAATCATGAATACAAATCTTGAATTGGCTCGTGAAGGGGTGGCTTAGATTGACACCTTTTATAAGAACATTTCCTTGCTACCACGGCTCATGGTGGCCATATCTGGTCATAAAGAACCATATGGTCATATTACGCAATAGCTAGGTGTAGTTTTAGGTAACCTAGGTTCCAAAACCGTGGCCTACACAAAAACCTTTAGCCCTTGCCCTTAACTCTTGACGTTAACCCCCACATTTAGGCTCTAGTTTGGCCTTCCATTTTCTGAGTCATCACATGGAGAGAATGGTTTTCCATCTGTTGCAAGGGTTAGAAGTGGGGATAGTGTAAAGGATGAAAATTTTTAGGTATGTCCCACTACTGAAGAAAGGGATTCGTCAATTAAGGGTACTAGTGTAATTTTAAGGTATTCGCGAGAGGGTAAAGCTGGAGAAGCGAGTTATTTTATAGCATGACCTTGCTAGTTGAATTATTATGTTAAGCGGTCGGCGTTGGGTTGACTGATGATGCCTAGTAATATGCATGGTTTTGTACTGATACTACTCTTGCTATGCCTTTTGGCATAGTCAGGATGCAGGTTCGATGATGTTTCGTAAGGTAAAAATGAAAAAAATCTCCAACATATGTTGTTTTCCTTTTTTTGGGTGAGACCTATGTCTTTTAATTTTATGTCTTGTTTGTACTGTTAGTAGCTCTTGTACCTGTTTAGATTATATCACTAGGGTGTTAACTAATTTACAAGTCTTAACATGAAATTGTTCTAAAATTTCTTAATTATAAAATATTTATATTTCATTTTTCTTGGTTTTATGTAATTTTTCCACATGTTTTAACTATTAGAATATGAAGGTTCTCCTATTTTTGTGCTCGTATGGCCTGGGGGTTGGGTTATAATAAATTGGTATCAGAGCCCAGGTTACCGGTCTCCCAGTACAAGAGCAAATATGGAATAGACTCTTGTAGATTGGTGTGTTGACGTCCATATCTAATCTTCCAAAAGAAACAAAAAAATCAAGGAGTTTGTTCCATTTTTTTCACTCCTTTCTTGTGAGTGTCGCTTGTGGTAGGAGTTGAGTCAAATTGATATCATCCAATTCCCATTGGTATCTCAATAAAAGTGAATTGGAGATCATGGTCATGACTGAGGGACACATACAAAGAAAATTAGAACTCAGAAGTCTAATCAGTATCTGGCCCTAGGGGTTGTACTAGGCATGGATTATTAGTAATGGTCATCTATGCATGAAAAATAACTAATAATTTAACTTGTCTGTGAGTTGTAACTTGGAAACTGTGAATGCGTGCGTATATTTTGTTAATTAACTATGAATGTGGAAGTTGTATTTCCTTAGACGTGAAGATATGATTATATGCACAATAAATGTGTCTCTGAACTTTGATATGTGTAATATGATGGCCGAATTGCTGAAATTATGCAGGTTGTAACTGCTTCAGTATTGTGAAACTCGTTGTGAAAAGAAGGTCTTGACCAAGTTTGACGCAAGGGTCTACATGATTTATAAGGTGATTTGTAAGCAAAATCTGGACGTGTCTTGCATTTTACTGAGAACCGTGTGAATGTTTGGTGTATCTTAGAGATGTGTGAGTTGTGGTGTTAAATTAAGGAGAATAAGTTTGATTGTGTATCATTGAGATTAACTCGGAGTAGAAATCGACTAGCCTATCTTAGACGATTACTCTATAAATGGCGGTGCTATAGCTGGAGACCTTTGGAGAAGTTAGAAAAGAAGGGAACCCCAGAAAAATTGTTGCCAGGGGTTCTGTTTCTTTTAAGGCCGTTAAGTCAGGATTTTTCTTTCCAAAACGAGGCCGCCAGTGCAAGATTCTTCCGGCCAGAGAGGGATAAGACGTGACAATATATTAGTCTTGTCTCCCATGTTCTTTCTAGTCACAATTTTAGACCCAAAATTGTATCCAAACTAATCCCTACAATCAATCACTATTCATCAATATAACAATAAGCTATGAGCCTTAGAATTGAATATTAACTAGGAAAAAGAACTATAAACCATTATCCATGTGCATTATTTTTTTAGGAAAAACAAAAATATAATATAAAATATTGTTCATTATATGCCCAAGAAGCACAGAAAACCTAATCAATAACCCTGGGAATGAAAGGTGTGAAACCCATGTCCTCTGGTGCTGTCTCACTAGCCTAAGCGTCACTCAACCAAGAAAACATCTGGAAGTCCTCGGCTCATGCGTGGGAAGTTCTATTGAGGGGCTATGCAGGATAAAATGACCTTAAGAGTCTTTCACATCTAGTCAAGCAGACGATCTCTCTCCAAGTTCTTCTTTTTATCCTCTGGCAACTGGCAGAAGAGCATCTCCAACTCAGGGGCAGTGGTGGGTGGAACTAAAGTCAAGGTACTAGTCTGGGAGCCCCAAAATTTTTCTTGGACGACCGCCAGGTCCTTTTCAACACGATCACTAGAAAGCGTGGAAGAAGGGTACCATCGGCTCATCATCTTCCTATCTTTCAAGGTCCGCTCCGTAACTACCCGATTATTGATGGCTCTGCCTATCTTCCTGTTCTTGCACTTGGAGATAAAACCTTGCCTATTTAAAACAGGGTGAAAAGGAGGTGTTCATTGGGAGTACCTCGCTAGTGTCTAGAGTTGGCACTCCCGCAGTGACCAGTCTAGACAGGCAAAATGTCTTTTTATTACCTCGATAGAAAACCTTCCATTCCAAAATGATCTGTGTGTCCACGTTCAACCCTATGCTCTTTATCGCGCACGCCACCACCAAAGCTTGAAGAAATGTCATGTCAATACAATTTCCTGATGGGGGATCCTCCTAGTCACCAAGCGCATCCACCTCTTAGAATCCGGTGATGGGTCCACACTAGTAATTCCCTTCGTAGTATTCTATTAAACCCTACAGATTTGCATAAGCTCTACCAGCGTACCCGCAACTAGCCTTAGTCTATCTCCTGCAACTTAATGCTTTTTCCTTAAGTTTAGTGTGTGTCCAAAAATCCTTTTTGTATTAATTTTTATGTAAGTTTCTCTTTATTTGCAAAAATCTGTCTAAAGATGAACGCGGAAGTTTTTGAGCAAGCAATGCAGAAAAGTTACCACCAATAGGAGCTTGTGATGGTCCGTCGTGCATCTGATGGTCCGTAGGTGGCATCGTAGTGAAGCTGCTGAAGGAAGATGGGGAAGTCTTACCAAGTGTGGGGTTACGAAGTGCATGACGGAACGTCGTATCTATGACCGTACGTCTTGCTGGTTCATTGTGATGATCAGAGAAGTAGTCCCAGTACCAAAATTCCACGAAGTTTTAGTGTTATGGAACGGAGACCCTCGACGGATCGTCGTGCTTGGAATGGTCCGTCATACCTTCGGTCGAGGGTAATGAAGAGAGAAGCAAAAGAATTTTCAAAGTATAGTACGATGGAGTCCATGACGTCCTGTCGTGACTAAGATGACCCATCGCGAGATCCGTCGACCCAGTCGCGTTTTGAAAGATTTTCAGCAATTAGAGTCCTTCTTTTATTAGGTTTTTGTGTTTTATAAATAGTTGTAAAAACCTTATTTTTGAGGTTAGACTCTTGGTGATTATACACTTTTATGTTAGATTCTTTGTTAGTAGTTTTTTTTGGATATTAGACTTTGGATTGTTATACTTTTCTCTGGAGTTGATTGTTGGTGATTTTGTAGATTAATCAAGTAAATTTCTAGATTTTATTCTTTCTCATTAAAGTAAGTGCATGAATTCTTATATTATATATATGAATATTGTGATTATGAGTATGGGTAACTAACCTCCATAACAAGGGTTGTGGGAACCATGAGTGAATAATAAGGTAATATCTAACTAAAATAACAATTCTATAATAATGTCTTACATGTATTGGTAATTCTTTCTTTTAGAAGTCTTTTTAACAGATGGCCAACGTTAGAACTCGCCTTAATGCTACTAACTGGACCAAGGAAGTAGATAATAGGAAAAGAATTATCAACAGAGATTTAGTGTATACTATCTAATAGGCTAGTATTAATTGGTACGAGGTAATAACTTAGTCAAATATCGAATACAATGCTTAATATTAGGTAAAGGTAAGGGTTTGTATAGAAACACACGTAGCCGGACCAAGGTGTGGAGTGAAATTTTCTAGATGCCGGACCAACGATTTAGAAATATATAACTTATCACTTTGCATGCAAGATACTAGGAAAGAATTGTTATAGTTAGAATTATCAAATTAGGAACCTGACGGGAACAGTTAAACCCTAGTTACTTTTATTACTTGATTAAACTCCAAAATTTAATCTATTAGTCGTCTACTTTAATTTAGCTGATTATTTTCATTCATTTGGAAATAAACCCCCTTTTGTTGTCTTTGTTTTCTAAGGAAATAATTGACTAAATAATAGTAAAAATAGATTGAAGTTAAGTCTGAACTATTTTCCTCGTGGGAAAGATCCTAACCTCATTAGTTGGGTTCTTTACTTGATACGACCGCTTTACTACTTATTTGAGAAGTAAGTTTGAGCGTATTAATAAAATATTCAAAGCAATATCCATTCCTCATATGCAGATAAAGAGGTGAGGATCATCTCAATGAACACTATGTAGGCTGACGTAGAACTCCCTTGTCAATGTAGAACGAGAAGCAGGAGAGCCTTTGTCGATGTGACCCAACAAAAGTCCATATGCCAAGCATGAAAAATAGGCCCCTTCTCCTCCGAATTAAGCAAATGGAATCCCTACTCAAAGAAAAATTTAGTGTTCCCGTGGTCATGGTACCATTACTGACAAGCAGCACAAGGAAACCGGACGAAGGGGACACTTTCCTCGTTAGCACCAACCATTTAGAGAAGCTTGAAAAATTTGAAAAGCATACGTTAGAACCTGATGGGATCAGATAATATCCGTGGTAATGGGAAAAATATTTTTCTAGCCTTAAGAGGACAAGGCCACAATTTCCACAGACCAATATCCCCTTAGAGAGGGATGATGGAGGCCTTCATTGCGGGATAAAGGTCAACCGAGCGGCCTTCATTTGGAATGCATACTAGTCTTGATCATGGCGCCTCGTCATCCCAAAACCCTCGTTTTCAATTGAATTTCAGTAGATAATAGTCTATTAAGTAGCCTAGAACATAGATGTGCAATATTTTCCCCGGAATAACCCCTCAAAGTGTGCAAATCCAACTATTCTATCAAGAGACTTTTAAAATTCCCACTAACCCATATTGGTACCGAATCGATCGTACTTTACAAAATCCTTACGCCTAGGACATTGTGGAGAGGTAAGGGAAGTCCATGCTACATTTATCTATTAAATCAAGCAAGCTATTTTCATTTCAGAAACAACCAAAAAACCTATTCTACCCAATCAATCATCTTCATGTCACCGTTATTAAGTAAGTGTGAATTAATGAAAGTAAGGAATGAGAACAATACCTTGAGTTTGACGTTCAAAGTGAATAATTTGAGAGCATATTTGTTTTTGGGGTTAAATGTAGGGAGAAATGAAGAATGATATTATTCCCCCCTTTTTACTGCCTTTGATCTCCCGCTTCAGCGAGAGAGCCCTCACTATAGTGGCCCCGGTAAAGTGGCCCCGGTAAAGCACGCTTCACTGGGAAGTCTACTGCTCTAGCGGGATTAGGATGCGTAGACAGGGAGTGTTTGTTTCTTCATGTATTTACTTTATTTTCTAACTGACCCTTTCACTATAGAACCTTTCGTGCTTAAAGTTGAAGAGTCGCCAATTTTTAAGGTTTTGTGATGACCCAATTCGTTAGTTTAAAGGTACTCTGAGATAGAACTCGTACTAATCTGTTCACTATACGTTTGGGGACGAATGAAGGGTAAATTGGTATCTATTATAACAACCAAAATTATCTTTATTTAAGAAAATCAAAACATCAAGAAAACATTGGGTCCACTGTCTCGCTAGTGCAGACCAGATGCCCCTAGGGAGGCACCACCACAGTGGGTAAATAGCCTCTAGAGCGAAAAAGGCGTGGTAAAATGTGAATTATGCAAAACCATATTTTCTCCTTCTTAAAAAAACACCTATTTTAGACGTAAATCACCCTAGAAACCCTCTAAAAGATCCTCTAAGCTTGGGAAGGAAAAATAAGGAGATTGCTAGCGTAAGAAGGTCGATAACTTTCACACTCTTGGTAAAATCTACCATCACAAAGTCCAGATACAAGAAATGAAGCCATTATTCTGTGAAGCTTCTTGGCACCTAGGTAGGCTAGGTTTATTAATTGAGTAATTATAAATTTGTGCCCATTGCGCAATATAATGGTAATTAATGGTAGGATTTATGTGTAGGCGGTCACGCATCACATAAAATATGATTAAATCGTAGAATGAAGCCTTAGATGGTGAACTAGGGTAGGTGATGGTTGTGATTTCATGTTGTGTGATATATATTTGTTCTTGATTAATCATGATACATGTGTGTATGCAAATATTGTATTATTGATCACGCAAATAGTAAATGAGGAAACATAAATGATTGAATGACATGAAGCATGAATTGATTGTATGATTATGAGAATGTACTTTGTGAATGTTCTTGTGACATGTTGGATGGATCGAGTTTCGTATTTTGACACAGAAACTTTAGGTTGCCACGTACCAACATAAATATGAGATTAGGTGATACTTCAAGTAGACTAACTTGGATCGGGCACCACGTATGAGTAAACTAACAATTCAAGTGCAGGTTCCATGAGAGGACCATTGACTTGACATGACTGAATATCTTTGAGAATTGTGAAATTGTACGTTGTTTGTTAATGATAATTAATACTATATTTATCAAGAACTTTTAAATGTTTATGATGACCGGCATATAATTTTTCCACTATAGTGAGTAGACTTGTTATGTATCTTGTTGTTGAATGAACCACGAAGGTCAAGACAAAACCGAGATATGAATATGGTATGTGGAAAGGTCCAAGGGTTCAAGAATTACTAATGTTTAAGAGAAATGTTGTTTGTGTCTAACAAGGGTGAGAAGTGGGGGTAGTAAATGAGATAAAAATACTTAGGTAATCTTCATTGTACAAGTAAAAGATTTGAGGTTAGCAGTAAGGGTACTAGTGTAATTTTGAGGTATTCAAGAGAGGGTAAAGGCGGAGAAGCGAGTGCTTTTATTGCATGAACTTGCTAGTTAAATTATTATGTTATATGGTGGGTATCAGGTTGACAGATAATGTCTACCAGTTCACATGGTTTTCTATTGCTAGTACTTTTATAATTCCTTTTTGCATATTATGGATGAAGGGTCATTGCTGTTTCATTAGGTGAAGACGAATCAAAACTCCAGCAACTTTTATTTTTCTTTTCGCAGGGTGGGAGTGTGTCTTTTCATTTTGATTTTGTACTCTTAGTAGCTCTTATACATGTTTATTCAATATCACTTGAGGTGTTAATTACCTTACAAATCTTTACCTAAAATCATTCCAAAACTTCTTATATATAAAAGCGATAATACATAAATGTACCTTTAAGTTGACTTCAAATTACATTTATGACCTTCAACTTTGGATTTGCACAAATAGACACTTCAACTTGTATAAAGTTGAACAATTAGACACACATGTCCCATATGTCATCCTACATGTCATTTTTTGTCTTATCTGGTGTCGTACATGTATTGTGCCATGTAAGACTAATGTGTTTTTTTATTTAAAAGTTGGATAGTTAAAGTGGTTGTTTGTGCATTGTGAAAGTTGAAGGTCAAAACTAAAATTTGAAGCCATGTTTAGGGTCTAATATATGTATTTTATGCCTTTATAAAATCTTGTTATTTCATTTATCTGCGTCTTCTGTAATTTTCCGCATGTTTTAATTATTGGGATATGAGGGATCTCTTACTTAGGCATTTGAGTAGGTGCATACATGGCCCGAGGTATTGGGTTGTGACACTAAATTGAATATTAAATTACTATTATATTATAATTACTCTCCGGGTCAATTATATATTTTATGTGTGCCTTTTCTGTTTTGTCCTTTTCGTGGCTTCTTTATTGCTTCTGTGTAGTTTTGGGTTTTGTGTTACACTCTTTGAGGTGTCCATTTGAGTTTGATGCAATTTGTTTTTATAGTTTTTGAAGCTTAATGCTTTAAATAATTGACTTTAGTGAACATCCGAAGATTCTGATGTCGAATTGGAATTTGAATAACTTCATAATGGTCATTTTGGTCTAGTATGATGGTTGGTTGGGGTTTTCGAGTGTTTTGTTTAGAGTTGGTGCAATTAAGCGTTTTAGCTTTTGAGTTCTGCCCAAAATGGATATTGGTGAAACTTTCTTGGTAAACATGGTCAAAATATAAATTTATCGGTGTGGTTAGCTTTAGAATGCCTAGTTTTTTCTAGAATGGCCTTTGGTTTTAATTCTGAGAGTTTCAAGGGTGAGTTTTTATAATTTTGGAGTTTTTGTGTTGTTTCTTTGTTAAATTGTTGACTTTAATCAACATTTGGACGAGATGACCTTAGATAGATATTTTATTAATTCTGTTGAGTTTGGAATTTCATTTCCAAGGGATTGGCACTTTACGTTTACATCACTTGGATTCCAAATGAACTTCGAGGTCTTGTTTTAAGAATTTAACACTTAGCCTTTTTCATGAAATGTCCTGGTGTCTTGTGCGATGGCCTAGAGAAATTTTGGTCGCTTTGGAGAAGTACACTAATGGGTAGGGTTTGTTCAATTGACCCACCGTTAGATTTTGCGAAGGTCGCTTCTTAGGCAAGTTTAACTTTTGCGACCCTTTGGTCGCTTAAGAGAAGTTAGTTTGAGTGAACTTTGATCAACTTTTATGAAGATCGCTTGGATTATTCTCTATTCTTCAAAAAAGAACTGAAATATTGCGAGCTTGGATTAAGGCAATTTGGAACACTTCTTGGCCAATTTCTACGCTTCAAAGGCGACTCTCTTCCTTTTCCTCGCCTCTAAACTTTTTTGAATTCAATTACATTCCGACCTCAAATCGCTTGATTTATAAACTTTAATAGAAGGCAATTTAGTTGTTTGAGGTCCGAATTGAGTCCAGTTATGCCCATTCTTTGGGTATATGATCCTTATACCAATGAGGACAGTTCAATTTGTAATTTGGGGGCTTCGATTCCTTGGCAGTTTTAGGCCCAAATTTCTGGTTTGTTTTTTTGAGTTAGTGATATTGTATCATTTAAATTATATTAACTTGCTCATTTTGTTCTTGATATCTTGGCAACAATCAAAGCTCTCTAGAAGGGGAAAAGCACTGGAATTGTAGTTCATGTGGTTTTTCGACTTTGAGGTAGTTTATGACTTCATTTTCTTGGACATGGCTTAGTTATATTTACTATATTTGGGTGTTATCACATTATTTACATTGAACCCTTATGTTTGTGGAATTTTGTTGTTCCTTGGGTAGTTACGTCCATAAGTCGGGTGGTTTAGATAAAGTTAAGTAAGAGGACATAGTTTAGGTGATCCTTATGTGAGTAGTATCTTTAGACATTTCTTCTAGGTTTCATGAACCATAGGTTTGCATTGTGTTTGATTGGTTTCACTGATGGTATGAACTAGTACTGTGAGCTTGGATTAGTGGGAGTCCCAAGTTAGTATTTTTCTCAAATATGTGTTTATTCAATGAGTTTATTGTGATTATGCTTCCGTGCAATTTCTATTTGCTTGGGTTTTGAGAAAGAAATGACCTTGTTGGCAAAAAAGAGGTAATTCTTAATGAGTTGGAAGTCCATAAGTCTTGTGTTGAATAAAAAAAAGACTTTTTCCTGATCTATCACATATTTTAGCTGATCTAATTAGCTCGAGGTATCATTATGGGCAGCTCAATAGCTTGGTTGGGCTATAGTTTACTTTTGCTTTACGTTGTTGATGAGCTCGAAAGAATTGGAAGCAGACTTCCAAAGTAGCCTATGCACAACAAAAAATAATTAAGGTTGTTGCGCGATGTGTAGAAAACATGTGGAAGGGAAAAAGTTTCCTTGTGATGCGGGGCCTCCACGAGGCTCACTACCTATATCCGGATTTCATAAATTAAATATGAAATTGACCCCGCGGCGTGCAGCCACTTCGCTGAGCCGTCCGCATCGTTTTAAAGTCTATTTAACTTTACAAAATGACCCATTTAAGTGAGGGGTCTTTTGGGAATTGTAGGGGACGAGTTTATAATGGTTTTAAGTCAATTTTAAACCATTTACACGCACTCCGAATCGGAATTTACAAATCCCTCTAGTCTCTCTCAAAACCTCTCTTTTCAACCTCCATTCAAGAACAAGAAAAGCTTGAGGAAGAAGCACGATGAATTAGTCTTGTGTGTGAATAAAATGGTTGGGATTGGTTATGTTATCGAGTTTTTCACTATGTTATTGGATGATTGTTTTGAATTGTGTGTAATTTCTATATGAAGGTTCTTGGAAGAAATAGCTAAGTTTTCTAAAGTCATAATTTCTCTATTATGTTGATGTTGGCGTATAATTACTGTAGCTACAAAATTGAAGTATGTATGATATTTCTATGCATATATTAGTCTATGAATATGTTAAATGTGGAATCATTGTAAGGATATTGTAATGAAAGTTGATATGTTTATCTTGTATGCCTTGCACAACATGATTATGATATGTTAATCCCACAAATGAAGGGTTTTGATGAAAGGAAATTCTAATCTTAAACCTAAAGAGGTTATGATAATGTTTATTGAAGGAGTTAATCTCCTATGACCTATGATAATATTTATGAATAAATGATGACTTAAAGGTTATTCACAAATGAACTTTAGCTTAGTAGAAATGAAATAGATATGAGAGTTGTCCCTTCCCTACTTGGAAGGTAGGTTCACAATGAGTCTCATGAGATAGAGGTTGTCATGTAATGTGGAACTAGTAATACTCCGAAAATGCCATGACTTAGACTAGATCTTAGTATATTGAATAATGTTTAAAATGAAACTTCCAGACCTATATTAATGTAATAAACTAATTTAGAAAAGGTTTGAGCCAAAATGATAAAGAAAGACCTCAACGTCTGGAAACTAGCTAATTTGAACTAGTTGACGTCCATATGTTTGATGAAGGATTTAAAGTGTCAAATAAAGTCCAAAAATTTCAAAAATACATTGGATTGGTATTATGTATTACAAAGGGTCCAAATGTCCGGTAACGACACCCCAAGGAACAGGCGAAGGGTCCTTGGGGGGGACCCCAACATAGGTAGGCATGCTGCCAAAGCAGCTTGCACATGCAGGATTGGAGGAGGTGGTGCGCGACGCACAACCTTCATGAGATACTCTGCCTTAAGAATTAAGAGGCAGCCTCGTTACGCGAGGCTTACACAACCTCACTGCCTCGACCCAAAATTTCATAAAAATAATGGGAATTGGCCCCGCAACACGCAACCACGTCCTTGATTTATTAAAGTCGTATTTCAGGTAATTTAACTTCATAAAAAGACCCATTTTAGTGAAGGGTATTTTGGGTATTTTATAGGACGACTATAAATTGATTCTAGTCAGTTTTAGACCACTTTTTACACCTTAAAACTAAAGTCAAACAAATTTTCTCATCTCTCTCAAGAACACTATGTTTTTCCAAACTCCATCCAAGAACAAGAAGAGCTTAAGGAAGAAGATAAAGACTCCAAGGTTTCTAGTAAAATTTCATTGATTATTCATCTATAAGGTATGGGTTTTTCACTCTTGGGATTCCTTTCCCCAAGAGGTCCTTACAAACAAGGTTTTCAAGAATTCAAACTTCTAGGGTTTTTACTCTACAAAACGGGTTTTCTTCCTATCTCTAGATTTATGACTATCGATGAAAAATAATGGTTTTCTATGGTTTATTTTATATCATATTGGGTATGGATTGTCTTTATGAATTCTTTGCTTCCATAGATTGTAGAACAAGGGTAGTGAAGTTTCAATTCCTAAATGAACTCATTCTAGAGTGGAAGGGGGGAATTCTATGTCAAGGGGTCAAATCATTTCTTGCTTGAAGGCTTGTAGGATGATAGCCAAGGGTTGTTTATATCATCTGGTGAGGGTTAAGTACCTAGAATTTGAAACTCCTTCGAACGAGTTAGTCCCTGTGGCGAGAGAATTTCCAGATGTTTTTCCTAATGACCTTCCAAGTGTTCCTCCCGAATGGGAAATTGACTTTGGCATTGATTTATTACCAAATACAAATCTTATTTTAATTCCTCCATATAGGATGGCTCCATCCGAATTGAAAGAGTTAAAGCTCCAACTTATAGATTTGCCAGACAAGGGTTTCATTCGACCTCGTATTTCTCCATGGGGTGCTCCGTTCTAGTTTGTTTAGAAGAAGGATGGGTCTCTTAGATTATGCATTGATTATCGCCAACTTAATAAGGTCACCATAAATAATAAGTATCCTCTACCTTGGATTGCTGATCTATTTGATCAACTCCAAGGTTCTAGATACTTTTCGAAGATTGACTTAAGGTTTGGATATCACCAACTTAGGGTGAGAGGTGAATATGTTACGAAAATAGGTTTTCAAACTAAATATGGTCACTATGAATTCCTAGTTATGTCTTGTGGGTTAGTGAATGCTCTGGCGGCATTTATGGACCTAATGAATAGAGTTTTTCGAGATTACCTCAACTCGTTTGTGACTGTGTTCATTGATGATATCTTGATATATTCCAAGAATGAAAATGAGCACGAGAGTCACTTGAGGTTGTCCTTGCAAGTCCTCAAAGAACACCAACTTTATGCCAAATTTAGTAAGTGTGAATTTTTGTTGAGGTCAGTTGCTTTTCTTGGCCATGTTATCTTTGGTGAGGGTGTAGAGTTGATTCGAAGAAGACAGATGTGGTTAGGAATTAGCGTAGACCTTTGTCTTCATTAACATAAGAAGTTTCTGCGGTCTAGCCAGGTACTATAGAAGGTTGTTGATGGATTTTTGTCCATTGCTTCTCCTTTGATAGTTTTGACCCAAAAGAAGGTCAATCTTGAGTGGTCGGAAGGTTGTAAAAGAGGTTTTCAAGATTTGAAAGATAAGCTTACATCCGCTATGGTATTAACCTTTCTAGAGGGTAATGAAAGCTTCATAGTGTATTCTGATGCTTCCCGAGGGGGTTTGGGATGTGTCCTTATGCAACATAGCAAGGTGATTACTTATGCTAGGTAAATCAAATTTCATGAGAATAATTATCCAACTCATGATCTTGAGTTAGTTGTTGTAGTGTTTGCCTTGAAAATATGGAGACATTACTTGTACGATGTGCATTTTGATGTGCTTACTGAGCATAAATGTCTTCAATATGTGTTTACAGAAAGAGAGTTATATCTAGATAGAAAAGATGGTTAGAATTGATTAAGGATTACGACATGAGTGTCCTTTACCACCCTGGAAAGGCCAATGCGGTTGCGGATGCATTGAGTTGTATGACTATGAGTACTGTATTTCATGTGAAAAAAAAGAAGAAAGAACTTGTGAAAGATGTTCATAGGTTGGCTCATCTAGGTGTGCGGTTAGAAGATTCTCCAAATAGTGGTGTTATGGTCCGTCATATCTCCGACTCATTATTAGTGGTGGAGGTCAAATCTAAGCATTACCTTGACCTCTATTGATGGAGTTGAAGAAATTGGTACTCAGTAAGCTCAATGAGTCATTCTTCTGGGGGGGATGGTGTTTAGTGGTACCAAGGGAGATTATGTGTACCGTATTTTGAGGATTTGAGAAATCAAATTCTAGAAGAAGCCCATGGTTCTCTCTATTCTATACATCGGGGTGCAACTAAAATGTATCATGACTTTAGAGATGTCTATTGGTGGGATGGTTTAAAAAGGGACATAACAGAGTTCGTTGCTAAGTGTCCAAACTGCCAACAAGTTAAAGCCGAGCATTTATAACTGGGTGGTTTAACTGAAATCATGTATGTTATTACTTGGAAGTGGGAATCCATCAATATGGACTTCGTTGTTGGCTTTACTCGAACCCGGAGGCAAAATTAATCTATATGGGTTTTTGTGGATATGTTAACCGAATCTTCCCACTTTATTCCTTGAAGACATGCTCAATAAATGCAAAAGGCGACCTGGTGTCTACCTATTGAAGGTTTAGGGGTGAATTAAAACCTCTCCTATGAAGAGGTTCTGGTTGAGATCCTAGATCTGTTAGTCGAGAAGTTGAGTAACAAAGAGGTTGCCTTCGTAAAAGTGGTATGAAGGAACCATCTTGTTGAGGGTGCAACAGTGGAAGCCGAAGCCAACATGAAGTAAATCTACCCTCATATTTTTACTCCTTGAGGTTAGACATTCCTCTTAATAGAGAAAATAATAACTAAATAGGTGCATATTTTGGGTAAAAGTTGTACCAACTTGAGTTTCAAGAAAATGCTTTCATACTCTATTGTTACACTTATATGAAATATGTATGCATGTTGTATTCTTGAGATTTTACTATTTTGTTGTTGTGTTTAGAAGAATGATATCATGGTAATTCTTTGATATATTTTGAGCTCATGTTGATGTTGAGAAGGTAGTTCCTCATTATGTGTTATGAAATCTTCAGCTCTTATATGTTGTGCATCATGAATTGAGTTGCTATGTGTAATGTTGTGGTATGTGTTGAAAGGAGTTGTGAATTACTCCTATGAGCTGTGACTCATTATGATTATATGTTGTTGTTGGTTGGGCTGCTAGTATATTTATCCTTATTCCTCCAAAAGATTTTAGTGTCATTCGGGGATTAATGTTTGTAAGGGGGGATCATGCAACACTCCCGATGTTCCATGACTTAGTCTAGAGATTCACCTATTAAGTAATTATTTAAATGATGTTTAAAGACCTATATTAACGTATCAAACTCAATTAGAAAAGGTCAGATCCAAAAGGACCAAAAAAAGACCTTGATTTCCAAAAACTAGCTAAAGTGAACTATAGATGTCCCTATTTTGGTGAAGGTTTGGGAGTGTCAATTGAAGTAAAAAACTTGTAAAATTACTTAAAATAGGTAATATGTAGTACAAAGAGTCCAAGCGTCTAGTAACGACTCCCCAAGGACCACCCGCCGGGTCCTTGAAGAGGACCCGAAAATGGGTAAGCAGGATGTCAAAGCAGCCTGCGCGCAGCCAAGAAAATGAAGGCTGTTGCACAACGCGCAACCAACAAGTGGAAGCCAAAAAGTTGCCTCGTGATGCGGGGCCTCCACGAGACTCACTGCCTCAACCCGGATTTCAAAAGGAAAATGTGAAATTGACCCCACGAGGGGCAGCCACTTCCCGAATTCGTCCACGTCTTTTTATGTCAATTTAACTTCACAAAAAGATGCATTTAAGTGAGGGGTATTTTGCGTATTTTAGGGGACGATTTTATAATGGTTTTAGTTAATTTTAAACCATTTACATGAACTGCAAATCAGAATTTTAAAATCCCTCTCATCTCTCTCAAAAACTCTCTTTTCAACCTCCATTGAAGAACAAAAAAAGCTTGTGGAAGAAGACGAAGACTTCAAGATTTTCATTCAAAATTCATGGAACATTCTTTGATAATGTATGAGTTTTTTACTCTTGGGATTCCTTTCAAATATGATTTCAAACAATTCAATCCTTAGGTTTTTTAGTCTACAAACATGTTTTTCTTCATAACATGAGATTTATGACTAATGATGAAAAACTATTATTTTCTATGGCTGATTAAGTATGTATTGTTGAATAATTGCTATGGTAATGTTGGTTTTCGTGTGAAGCATGTTCCACTTCTAAATAGTGGTTTCGATTATGTTGTGTCTACTACTTAATTTCATATAATTGTTGGGATTGGAGCTATAGCTCGAATGAACTCCTAAATGATCCTTTTCCTTACCCTTAACAATGTGTTGGTCTTGTGTATGACTAAAGTGGTTGGGATTGGTTATGTTATTTAGTATTTCACTATGTTATTGAATAATTTTTTGGATTGTGTGTAAGTTCTTGACGAAGATTCTTGGAAGCAATAGGGGTAAGTCTTCTAAAGTCATGATTTCTCTATTGTGTTGATGTTGGCCTATAATTGATGTAGCTACGAAATTGTGGTATCTATGATATTTCTATGCATATATGTTTGCCTATGAATTTGTTAAATGTGGGATCATGGTAAGGATATGATAATACAAGTTGATATGTTTATCTTGTATGCCTTACAAACTATGATTATGACATGTTAATCCCACATATAAAGGGTTCTGATGAAAGGAAATTCTCTTCCTAAACCTAAAGAGCTTATGATCATGTTTATACAAGGAGGTAATCTCCTATGACCTATGATAAGATTTATGAATAAATTATGACTTAAAGGTTATTTACAAAAGGACTATAGCTTAGCAGCTATGAACTAGATATGATAGGTGTCCTTTTCGTAGTCGGAAGGTATTTGTACAAAGACTCGCATGAGATAGACGCTGCCATGTAATGTAGAAATTTGGGTCTCTAATATATCTTGTAGTTCTTGAAAAAAGTTGCCTGCGTAGGAATATTAGCTACTGGATCCACCTATAATGCTATGTTCATGTTTTGGTTCTACCTTGGCAAGTAGACCACCTTCAATCGGTGTGGGGTTTCATGACACCAAATTCCATGTTTAGCTCAGATGGTCTAATGTCGGTTAAGGCAGTTGTTCCCTCAAGTAAAATGAAAGGCAAGTAAAAGGACATTGACTATGGTGACTTGAGGAGTCTACTTAGTATAAGTAGGGTTGTTGGACTCTACCTAGATATTGTACAAGTTGACTCAAAGGGAAATCCTAGGAGATTGTTATCTTTTAATATGAATATGAAATGTATAACACCTACGATATATGATGTTGACTGTGCTAATGAACATGAAATGGTCTATGTTTCTATGTGTGATGATGACTACATCTGAGGTATGTTTTATGAAGCAAAACATTACTTATGGTCCTCTATCTTGTTTACTTGATTATGAGGGGTTATGGGGATTCACATGATCATTGCCCTTGTAGGCTTGGGATGGGATCATAGGTAAGTGTCTTGTATGGTATGTTATATGATCTAACGTACATGAAATGTTACTATCAGTTTATGATGATTTGTCTTTGGGTATGACTATGCTTTATGTTGTTGTGATCCTTATCTTTTATATGCTCTATTGTATGTGCATTAATGGCTTTCAAATGACTTAGCATGCTTTCTAAACAAATGGTCCTTTTTATGCATGTCGTTAAATGTTTATGTGCATATACCCATAATTAGTACATGTGGCGTACTAATTCCTTGCTTTATATTACTAAAAATGTAGAGTGTTATCGTTGAAGATTAAGAAGGTCGATTGAAGAAGGTTTGAACTCTTTCTCCAAGTATTGGTAGGTCCTCATGTTCAGGGATTCTATGTTTTCATTATTCTAGCTTATGAAGACTTTAGTAGTTTTAAGAGATACTACTTATTCCATTTTGTATTTTTTGGATTTCATTATAGTAAGGCCTATATGACGTATTGACATTTTATTGGCTAAGTACAAATCATACTCTTTAGATGGTTTTTATGTGAGACAAGTTTTAGAATATCGTATGTATGTTATCATGTTGTTAAAAGAGAATCCTAAGTAAGCTTCTATGTGAAAGGTCTATGTATACCTCAATAAATGTTAAGCGTGAAGTCTAAGTACACTTTATATGGTATGCATAAGTTTTTATTTTTTCTGTATTTTTAACTGATAACATGTTATGACGAACGTTAAGGGCTAATCTGAGTCCTCTGAGAGAAGGCCGCCGCCGGTCACATCTGGGTGTGCTCTCCAAATGTGACATAGTAGGATCACAGGACTATTACAATAGGTGAAAAATACACAAATAACTCCAATATTGTAACCCACACAAATACACAACGACAAATGATTCCTCAATCTGTCGTCACTAAATATGTGTAAGTATACAAAAATGACTATGTGCTTTCTACAAGTATTATATTAACTACAAAAAATAATTCGTTTCCAAATGTTTAAAAATCTCTGAGAAATTAATTTTTCGTAAAAATTATATTTTCTTTGGTAATATTATGCTTTCTTATTAAATAGGCTATTACTATCGACAAAATTATAGTGTCGCTAATTTTTTTTTACTTCTACCAGTTACAACATCAATTGTCTCTAAAACTATATGTATTTAGTGGTTGAAAAAAATCTAATTTTCTCTATTATGATTGTATTTTTTATAAAAAAATATTTTGTTCTTAAATTTATTAATTAGGGACAAATTAATATTATAAAAAAGGTTAATTTTCCTATTATCTAACCCTCCTCAAGAACTCCCACATTATGCTTTCTTGGGGACTTGACTAACATCCTTAATGTTGGAAGTGAGGAGTGATTACCATCCAATCAACTCTCGATTGTCTTTCATTTTAATTTATTTTTAACTTCATTCACTTCTTTCAAATTTAACTTCTGTAGAAATAATAGATTATATGATTATTTATGTGCATACACAAATGCATGAAATTTACCACCCACAATTCATTCGAAAGTAGATTATATCTTAGGTAGACTGTATATTTTTCAAAAATTTCTTTAAGAATATTCAATATAATATAGTCATTTCATTTATTTGTTTTTAAAAAAGTTTATAAATTATTCAATACAATTTGGACTTTCGATTTTGTTAAAAATAATTCAATAATCGGTTCAACTCGATTAGTTATCAACTCTTTTGATTTCAATAATCCTAGTTGGTCCATTTCACTCATTTGTGATTTCAATTTTCACACTAATGGAAAAATTAGTACAAATTCATGAAATAGTTCATACCTTTGCAAAGTCTAAATTTGTAAGTCTATGCTATCTCTATATAGTATGTATGTGAAATTATTATTAAATATGAATATATATTTAGAAAGAAAGAAAGAGATCGACTTAATCTATGTATTTTATCAATAATAAATAAATCGACACACACAAAATTTAACACCAACACTTGAGAAATTATTTTTCTATCTTCTTTATTGATGAAAGTGTATCAAATAAAAACTATAAGTGTTAAGCCAACAAATATTAGTAATCTAGTGGTAGAACCGTACCCACTCATGGTACAAATAACTTCGTTTATATTTTTAACATGATGCATTATATAATTGTGTAATTTCAGAAAATTGATGAATATTACTTTTTCATTTTTACAAAGTTGACCGAATCCGTTGGTTTTAATATTTTCCATGGCTAATTAAAGAGTCAACTCTGTTTATTTTTGTCAAGACCCTCAAAATTAAATAAGGAATCTAAAGCCTCACAAGTGTCTGAAAAGGCTAATAACATGTTAATAAAGTGTTTTATAACATGTATAGCTGATTTGAAGTGATTTGGAGGTCAAATGTCCAAGACGTTCAAAAGTTAGTCTCTAGACGTGCTTGTGTGTTCTATTGTGCCTTTGCATGTTTTACGTATTTGTTTGAGTTAAAATTGATGGGAGAGTTTTCTAACATATAGAAAAACTTGTTTAGGGTTGAAACGTTCGTCCACGGATCCCCAAGGACCACCCAAGGGTTCTTTGTGTTTGACCCAAAAAAGGCAGTGTACTGCCTTACTAGTGTCCAATTGACGACTTTAAAATGACAATCTGTGGTGTGATTGACGCCGGTCAACTTGGGGCGTTGCTACCCACTTAGGGATGTGAACTAAGCACTCAATAGGGAGCGTCAATCACCATCGACGGAGCAATACGATGGCGCGACAGTCAAACGACGGCCAATTACTTCCCACCGTTGATTGGTGCCTACAATACTAACTGCATGTTGCTAAATGAAATGGTGAATGGGGAAACTCACCCTACGTCCTAATTAATATATGGGAGGTTAGTTTAGGTATAGGTATTTTAAGTCACTTTATAATCTTAAATTCCAAATTGGATTTCACCATCAAACATTCCCTCCCAAATATAAAAACCCCAAAACCTCCATTGGAGATGAAGCTCAAGAACAATCTAGGGGATGAATTTACATGTTTTATTCTTCAATATTTCATGGGATTTTCTTATATTAAGGTATGTTAATCCTTAACCTTAAAATAACCTTTCATCTAAAGAGTTCTTTCAAAGGATTTTCAATGTGAATCTTAAGTCAAAAATCCTATCTTTCAATCCAGCCATGGGTTCATTCTCAAATTGATTTAAAAAGTATCTAAATGATTAATATATGATTATTTAATGATCTTATTATCATTTTAAATTCAATTCCATGTAGAACCCATTATTCCTAAATCCTTCAAATTAGCCTTAATGTGGGTCTTGTGATCTTCATTAAATGATAATACATTATGATTTGATTATAGTATATTACTTATTCCTAATGTTATCTATGTTAATTGATATTGAATTGTTGGAAATTTATCAATCATTATCATAGCATGGAGATTTGGTAAGTTGACCTATTTTCTTTAATTAACTTAGAATGTATATTGAAATGTGTTGATTGGTATGTCCACTTATGGTTCCGATGTTTACATTCTTGTACATATTGATGTGTTATGATCATGTCCTTGAATGAATTAGATGCAATATAAATTTATATAGTGATTTCATGTTTATGAAGATGATGGGTGTAATCCTTGATTCTAGTATGAAGTTCTAAGTGAATTGATGTTATGTGAAGTTATATGTATAGACTTCCATAGTAATTACATGATCTAGGTGCATGAATGATATTTTATGTATGTGGATGATCATGTTAGGGTTAGGTGTGGTCTATATGGCTAATGATAATGAATACTCTTGTAGCATGACTGTTACCTCTAGTACCCTATAAGAATATGTGATCTTATGCTTGTTTAGAAGCTTTTTATTCTAATGTTGAATATGATATTGTCTCCTATGATGTAATGTGTGTGTGTGATCGAGTTTTCCTAAATGTGCTATGTATGAGTTTTTCATGACTTTAGGGATACATTGTATATGTGTTGTGATCCTTTGAAGGGTGATATACTAAGTAACTAAGTTGTTACCCTTATGTAATCATGATGACCAATTTGAACACACACTCTCTGATGAATAAATTATGAGTAGGGTAGAGTCATGGTGTCAATTGAAATTATAATTCTTATATGAACCATTACTTATCACTAATGCATGTGAAGTATATGATTAATGAATTATGAACATGCGTTATCTAGATGTGTTATGTGAAAGTGTTTATCATTTGTATGGACACACACATGAAAGTATTAATGTAGAATTATGTGAAAGGACATACCCACATAATATAGGTTCTATGATGAAAGTACAATTCTTATCCTAGAAAACTTTGAGCTATGATGTATGAGGGAGAACGTCCCTAAGGCCTAATCAAATGAAATAAATGATTAACTAAGGTTTAAAGATATTAAAAGTGGAGTTTAAGCTTAGCACCGAGTGGATGTGTGAAATGAGGACAAGACCCTCCCGTTAATGCAATAGGTCGGGTCCTTCAAAGTAAATTACTCATGAGATGGAAGCCTTCCCCCTAATGCAATAGGCTGGGTTTCTAGAAGTAATCTCAGTATCCCTTGAACTACTTGCAACCATAGGATATAGCTAGTGGATCCACCTATATAGCTATTAAAAACCTTTCTACCTTGGCAAGTAGAACGCCATTTTTTGGTCTGTGGTTTTACGACATCGAATTCCATATAGTTCACATGGTCTCTGTCGGTTAAGACTAAGCATCCCAATAGTTAAGAAATTAACTAAGATAAGATTATGAATATTAGTCATGTTTTGTTTAAAGTCTACTTAGTATAGGTAGGACTTGGACCCTACCTATTCATTGCACAAGTAGAGTCTAAGGGAAGTTATGATGAGTTTACTATGTCAAGACATGAATTATGAGTTTTCATGTTAATTGCACCAATGGCTTCGAAATGGGTTTACTTGGTATATGTGGTGGTATGGTAAACCATGTGTTCATTGCACTAATATGAACTAATTAATTGTAAAAAGATGAAATGAATGAGAGAGTCCTTATGTGTCCATTAATGAAGTATGTTGGTTTTATATCTAAGGTTCAATATAAGTGTGGTATGTTATTGAATGTGAGGTGCCTAAGTCTAGGTTGGTTTGTTAGGATCAATTGGTATGAGTAGTAGTATGGGATGCTATTTGTACATTACACCAGTGAGAATGAGAGGTTGCATTAGGTAATGGTCGTTATGGGCAAGTTGTGAATTAATGAATGATCCTTAAATGTGATGAAATGGCGTTAAGTGTTGTTATGAGTAATATCCATGTCTATATGAAGTATGTGACATATATTGTGTTTATTTTACCAATGTTTATGATGTTTTAGTATAAAGGCATGATGCATGATTTATAACTATCTGTTCTCTTTAACTCACGTTTTAGCATGGTTGCCATACTTAGTGTATTCTTGTACAAATAAAATTCTTCTTCATCTTTTTACACAAAGTGTAGGTGGTGATGACAGGTAGATGTTTCTTAGAGGAATGAGCTTGAAAAGATGTTCTCCAAGTTCAATAAATGGATCCTTAAGATTCAAGGATTTCCTATGTCAAGTTCTTATTCAAAATTATGTGATAGTCTAGATTATGTTATTTTATGTTGTAAAAGGGTCGTGTACCTAATCTACTCTCATGTTGTTTAGTCTAAGATTCAAAAGAGACTTGGTGTCTAGACTATGTACTTATGTTTCTACAGATATTTGAAGTGTTGTTCTAGCATTTGATGTGCGATGAAATTTTTTAAATTTTCCGCTATATATTTTGTTTATGCGATGAATGAATGCTAAGAGGATTGTATGAGAGCTCTTTGAGGTCGACTACACCTGTAATGTCTAGGGGGTGCTCCCCAGTCGTTACAATTTCTTACGAAGAACTTGTAATTTTTTTCGTAAATTTTCACTTGTAATTATGAACAAGCAAAAAAATTGTATCTAACTATGATTACGTTAGTAGAAATTATATGAATTATTCACTACAAATATTAAGGCATCACTATTAAACACCTAATATATTTTTTGACATTATTTTTGTCGTTACTATATCATAGATTGATTAGATACAATAAAATCTTTGTCACCAATTATTTATATTATTAGTGAATAAGATAAGTTTCATAACTAAATTTAAATTTTTATAGCTAAAACTTATAATAATTTACTACGAACTCTAATATGTCGATATTGCAATAACATACTTTTTAGATAATAATTTTGTAGCTTAATGTCGTATTTGTTTTAGTGACATTGAAATTGTTTGAGTCTTTGAACGTGACACCTGATCCAATAATGTGTCAAAACGCGACACCAGATACAATCAACCACAATCACAAACACAATCAGCAATACAATGAATGATTTATAAACTTGTATCGTACAATAATGTAACAGTTTCATTGCTTGTTAAATAATCACAAATAGTCATTTCATTAGAATTCATTTCATATTTCCCTATTTACATATATGCATGAATAAAATGGAGCATTTTACAGACATATATAACATAGAAGGGAAATCAAATCATCATCTACCTCAAAACCAAGCCTAAACACTCTTAAGAAACTTGAGCTTTTCCTTCCTTGAGAGTCTCATCTTGTTCTTGATCTAAAACAAGTAATTAATGAAATGATCAGTAATAGTGGCCTAGTTTACCATGATTATATCAAAATTCAAATCCTTGACCAATCCAATGATCCTAACTACCAACTAGGGCTTTCCACCATTATGTTAAGCCAAAACTCTCCCCAAGGATAATAACAAGCATTTTTAGTTCTACGAATAAATTTAAGAATTAGGGAAGTAATTTACTTACTATTAGAACGAGAATTAGTTTAAAATAAGAATAATTAGACCTACGCCACCCTTTTTCTCCCATAGGAAAATATTTTTTGAAAAATAATATTTTTGGAGTTTTCGCATTTTACTTTTGACTGGCCCGCCATAGCGACATTTCCATGGAGGTATTGTTACGACCCAACATAGAACCTAGATGTAACATGGAATATAAGACCCTATGAATTCCTGCACAATCCACTAAGCATACACAAACAAGATAATAAAATATAACGAGTTTAATAGACAATTTATATCATGAAAGAGAGAGTAAAAAATGAAGAGAGGACTTACATAGTCTCAAAATCGCCTAATACATCAAGAAAGATAAGGATATACTAGAAATATAAGGAAAATAATAAATAAAGGTTCTGTCTTCAAAACATGAGGATTCACCAATCTTAAAGCAACTAAGTGATCCTTGTCACGAAGATGCGAAATAGGAGTGTGGGACCCTAATTAGTCAAACAATATGCAAGAGTATGCGTTGGTACAAAAATGTACCAAGTATGATAACTATGCTTAAATGTTATAAATCATGCTGAAAAGACTTCTTGTGATATGCAAAGAACAAGTTAAAACATAAGATAAGAGGGTTAGAAAACATAAATCATTATCATGATCAATGCAAGTAATATCATCTTTGAACTCATGAGAGATACTTCTTGAAGTAACCTTAGTACATTATTATTGTAGGAAACGTACTCAACTGACATACAGATCATGTGAGCTATAACATGGAATTCAGGGTCTGCCCTACACCAAAAAGGGGAGTCCTACTTTCCAAGGTTAGATCATGACTTTTAGATTACATGGATCCACTAGCTAATGTTTATATTAAGACCATTATTGTATGGGGGCACATAGCTATGAATTAAGGATATTGCTACTAGAAACCCGACATCTACTAATGGGAGAGCTTCCATCTCAATATCCTCATGGTGCTAAGGGTAAATCCCATGGAGTAGCTATTAATCTTAACTTGTCTTATATTTAAGAGACATGGGTAGTCACCGCCTGTCTTATCATGTGATAGCTTGTTAGACAATGCATGAGAAAATCGGTAACCATCCATGTTCTTTACATAATAACTTTTTAATGCTCATAATTATTCACTTAATACTATAGATTCCCTACTACTAATGAAAATAGTTTTTAAATCCTCATCAATAATCATTGATTGCATATATAGATACCATACTAATCAGGACCTAATTTTTGAAAATAGCCTAAAAAAATTTGAAGAAAAAAATCAATATTTCATTCATGTCAAATGTACAAGTTTCATAGAACATATAGATACCTTCATCTATAAAACATGACTTTTTAGCAATTCATAAGCATCATCATATTATCAAAGTAAAAGCATCTTAAAATTCTTTTACATCAATTTCATAGAGAGAAGACATGCAAATTTTCATAATTCCTTCCCCATAGTTCAGACCCACATTACATAATCATAACTTAGAAAATATGGGTTGTGCATGGTTCATGAGGACTCATCTTAAAAACATGCAATACTTCAATTCATGCATAAAATTCATAAAACAATCAATTGGATCAACATTGAAAGGAACCCATGACATGGAAGAAAATCCTAACTTCAATTGGAGATTTTTAACTTCTAAGTTGAAGAAATTAGGACATTATTGAGGAAATAAGTCCATAGATGAAGACCATGATACCTTGGAGTTCAAAGCCCTTAAGCATTTTTGTGAATTGGAGGCTTGATGTTGAAACCCTAACTTTGATCCTTCTTCTTCTTATAGAGAGAGAAATATTTTAGAGGAGGATCTTAATCAACATTTGGAATTTTA
Organism: Solanum chmielewskii; assembly: GCA_027704785.1. NCBI lineage: Eukaryota > Viridiplantae > Streptophyta > Magnoliopsida > Solanales > Solanaceae > Solanum > Solanum chmielewskii. The sequence continues at coordinate 24,421,058 of JAKWIX010000328.1, forward strand.
GGTTACCAAATTGAGTTTGTGTGATTTGCGGGTTTTGAATTATTTTTTAGGGCTTTGAAAGAAGGCAGAAATGTTGTAGTGTTGGGTTAACATAATTTGTAAAACTATCCAAGAACCCTTTTAATAATTACTGCTAACTCTCGTCGATGGTGGGGACCTACTGTTCGTGGATTAACCTACAGACAGTATAGGTCAACCTTTGATGGGTTTAGAAACTTTTTTTTAAATCTTTTACTGACGGGATCCATGTACGGTACATTGGTCAACCTACGGTCAGTACATGGACTTTGTGGGTCCATCTACAAATTCTTAAAAGCTCACTAAGTCTAAGATTCATCTATGAGACCTACCTACAAATCATGGATAGGTCAACAAGCCATCTTAGTGGACCTTCAAACCATACTGGAACTAGATATTTCAACTAATGTTTGGAATATCCAATGATGGACCAACCTACAGAATATGGTCCAACTAACAGACCATCGCTGGCTCCATCTAAGATGGCACCAAATTATTGGAAAGTCTAATTTTTTTTTCTTTAGAATCGATGTGTCACACAGTTTAACGAAGACAAAGTCTCAAAATTTTTGTTCTAAGTCTCCATTTCACACACACCCTCAAACCTTGATTTTCTAAAACCACCCTTTCACGCCAAGTTGAATACGAAAGTTTTGCCTACCTAAATTAGGTTCTGTAAATGTATTCCCTATAGACTTAAATAATCAACTTAATATTAAATATCCATCCATTACCGGATTACACTATAACTCACCTGACTCTAATCTCATCCAATCTGGCATAGGTGAGAAATTTCTAAGTTACTACTCAAAAGTTTTCTGGACCAAATTCCTTTTCCATTGGATTATCCATAACGAAGGGAACATGTCGTTACAATCTTAGTTCTTAATATACAACAATTTAAAAGTAGATGTAGGATGTGAGGATGAACTAGTCCAACCATATGACAGCCTTACGTTCCTTATTATGAAATTATTAGGCTGAAAACATTGGTGGAACTTGAATCTTGAGCTTGAGAAAGAACAATAGCTTTCTTGGAGGAAATATTTTATCTTAGAATATTAGGTCTTGTTATTGAGAGAAGAAACTATTTTATGAGGTTCTTAGAGTGGAAGAACTTATTAAACCTTGGATGGAGAGTTTCGCTTTGTATCTTGAATTTTTCGACTTGACAGAATGGTCTAACATTCGTGGAAATTTTGACCAACCGTAGCTCCTGTTATAGAATATTAACTACCTAAAAGTGCTTAACTAAAGTATTCATAAATTTTTACTCAAAGTATAGAATGAATAAAACTTGATGGAGTTTGAAAAAAGGTTAATTCATTATAATTGAGAGATACAATCCTTTAAAGTTGACCCTAGTAGAATCTTATATCAAAGCTTAATTGATAAGCAAGTTTTTAACCTAACTTTGTGCTGGACGATTCTCATGACCTTAATTCATCTTTAAATTTATTCCCGCAATAAAGAATTGACCGTAACACGTAAAAATAATATCAGATTCATGTGATATGATGTACTTTGTTGATGAAAATGGCTCAAGTCTTATATTAAAATTTCTTGAGATGTTGCAAGAATTCAAGACACTACTCTTTGGGCGACGTTCTTTAGGATCGATGAGATCATTTGGTTAATAGTCTATCATTTTTTCAGCTCTCATTGTCTTGCTCTAGGTCTTAGGTGTTTGAACCTCAGTTGGCGAACTTTTTTGAGTCTGCCTTTCACATTTGGCGTATCGATGTGTACTAGCTTAGTTTGCCTTTTGAGGCAACTATTTTTCCTACTTGCACTATAGATTTCATATGGTTATCAAGAGTGCCCATCTTATTTAATGAATCTCAATTTCTTGTGGAGTTTATCAACTCATTTTGATTAACACAAGTATTGTGCATTGTCACTTCGGGCTAGATCATGTTCACTAGGAGATCCTCCTTTCTTGTGTGGCAATCATTAATGTATGATTTGCACTTATTTTTGAATTTCTGGTCATTTTCACAAACATTCATCATTGACTTGTCCATTAACCTTCATAGTTGTAAATCATCAAAGTAACATAAGAATAGGAAAACATTACGAACCGAGGACACTAATCGAAAAGCTAAATAGGCCTCAAATGAGTGTAAATCTACCACATCACAACGTGAGTTCCAGAGCCTCCTGAATGGTCCTCCGAAAGCCTGAAATGAATTGAGAACCTGATATAATAATAGATACCGACACACTATGAAGATGGACAACCTCTCTAATGTAGATACGAAACTGCCTCTCTACACTAAATTAAGAATGAAAATGTAGGAAAGTGTGTTGAATTGGTCAATCAGTCATTGTTGATCAAAATAATTTCAACAAATCTATAAGTTAGAAGCACACCTTCCACAAAGTCCACATTGTTGCGATTTAACTTCCACTATGGAATGGGTAATATTTAAAATTCACCACCAGGTCTCCAACGATTAGCCTTCACCTGCTTGCAACTTAGGTAACGAGGAACATAATCTACAATATGGCTTCGCATGTCACTCTACCAACAGAGCTACCTTAAGTGACGATTCGTACTTGTGGTTCTTGGATGGTTATAGTATCTATAGTCATGGTTTTCCCAAAGTAACAATTGAATCAAACTCACAACTCTCAAAACACAAATACAACCAACAAACATCAAAATCTTAAGTAAACCTAAAGTAGCTCAACAGACATCACTTGCTAACACCCAATCTTGATGCACTACAAAGGCCTCATCCTAAAAATAACTACTAAAAATCTGATCAGGCAAGGAACACTAAACTCCCACATAGTCGAAGACACACCTAGACTATGAAACATCAAATAGAATCATCTATTAAGATAAGGACTGAATTTCTAAGATCTAAAGGTCACCTCATAGTATATATGAATCTAGACTACCCATACTCACCACCTTAAAACTCAAGGATACTGTTAATAAATTTTGCATTGCCTTAGATTATAGAGAATACTGAGATCATAGTTCTTTACAAGCTTCATACAGTGATGCTGATTCGTGTAGATCTCGCAATGAATTATATGAAGATAGTGTTTCTAAATCCTAAGCGCCAAAATTGCTGCCACCAAATCTTATTCATGAGTGGGGTAGTTGTGCTCATTCATGCCTCTATTCATAAGAAATAACCCAGCCCCGCTGCATAAAGACACAACCCAAACAAATGCAAAATGAATCACAACCCATCCCTTGCATGGAAGACTAAATATGAGAGCATTATTACCAACTCCTTAAGGTTATGAATTCTTAACTCACACTTCTTTAACCACTATAAGGGAACATAAAGGCGAGTAATCGGGACAAATGTATTGCAATAGTTGAGAATCCTCCCATAAACCGTTTGCAGTAGCCTACCAGTCCCAGGAAGCTTTGAACCTCAGTATCTGAAGTGGGCTTAGCCCAAACACAAATAACTCAATATTGTTTGGATCTACCATGATTCTTTTTTGGGAACGATATGTGCCAAAATTCTACATATTCAACTCAAAACTTACACTTTTAGACGTTTGCATAAAGCCACTAATATCAGAATGTCCGAAGCATAGTCCTCTAATGCTTCTCATGATCACTCCTACTCAACAAGTATTCTAGAATATCATCTATGAACTTTATGAAGAATATGTGAAGTTACAACCTGAACACCCATGTAATAAGTCCATAAATGTGGCAGTGCATTAGTTAAACCAAAATAGATCACTAGGAACTCATAGTGGCCATATCATGTCCTAAATGCAATCTTAAGGGAATTTTAGTGTACTAATCCTCAGATTATGGTAATTTTTTTTTAGATAAATCTTCAAAAACACTAGGATACTCTGAAGCTTGTCAAACAAATCATCACTCCTAGGTATGGGGTGACAGTTCTTCACCATCACCTTATTCAGCTTCCTATAGTCAATACACATATGCATTATACCGTGAATACAATGATGTCCAACACGATAGGTTTTAACCTTACCTTGACCCTCAGCTGGAGGTGCTACTGGAGAAGATGGTAGACCTAGTAGGTTTGTATGTTCAGAGGGATGAATCCTCCTATGCAAAGGGAAATCTCTAGCAAGTGATCTAACTACTTGTAATTAAAGCAATGTGAGATTATCTACTCCTTGAAAAACAACCACTTCGTCCTACAACACATGAGTGAGATCATGACATTGAGTGGATCCAACCTCACTCGAGCTATATGAGTCATCATCTAATGTCTATAATGATGTCTCAATTTAACGACTAGGCTGATACTACTAAAACTATTGTCGGGTCTGATCTTATGTATATCTTGTCTTGGAAAGGGTCCTATTGTAGCTTACCTCATTTCTTTGATCTCTTGTCACTGAACCTTGGGCCTCATGATGGAGCTCCTCAATGTGTGGGTGCGATCTATAACATCTAGAAAAGAAAGACCCGTAAAGACCATATACTGAATCTTAATCCAATGATGAGACTCAACCTATGGAGAAAAAATCAAACTCTCTCCTAGGTAGGTAGAATCATATTGTCATGGGGTAAAACATTAGGAAACCTTGCCTCATACCCTGATAAAGTCAATGAGCGCTTCTCTTACCCGGTATAAAATGAAGTCGGCTTGTAACACCCCGTAATTTCCATGACCCATACAAGAGCCTCATATGTACTATAATGACTATTTTAGACCTAAACTAATGTAAATAAATTATTTAAGAAGTATTGGGACCATAGCACTAAAGAAAGACATTAACGTTTGATAAATAGAGAATTTGAACTAGTTAATGTCCCTATGTTTGGTGAAGGTTTAGGAGGGTCATATGAAGTCCAAAACTTGTAAAAAGACTTTAAATAAGTAAAATTTAGTATAGAGGGTAAATAGTTACAATCAAGAAACCCCAAAGACCATGGGAAGGGTCCTTGTGGAGGACCCAAACTGGGTGAGTAGGCTTCTAAAGCAGCCTGCGTGCAGCGATGAGTTTGGTGGCTGCTGCGTGATGCACATCCATCGTGCAAGGATCCAAACATGGCATCACGATGTGGGTCCCACATGAGGTCACTTCCTCAATTTGTATTTTAAAAATAAATCTTGAATTGACCCTGCAACGTGAAAGTCTAGATTCATAAAAAGTGGTATCTTAAACATTTTGACCTCGCGAAAAGACCCAATTAAGTGAGGGATATTTTGGATAATTTAGTGGGTGACAATATAAAGTGATAGGGTCAATTTGAGGTAAATTTAAGACCCAAATCAAGTCTCAAAAGTTAGAATAAAAAATCACTCTCATCTCTCTCAAATTGTCTCTTCCTTCAAAACCTCCATTGAAGACCACTAGATCTCCAAGAAGAAGATCAAGCCTTCAAGTTTCCAAACTAATTTAGTAGATTTATCATATCTAATTTATCATTTATTTCACTCTAGGGATATTATTCCCTAAGAGGTCCGTCCAAAAGATGATTTCTAGATCCCCCAAAATCTAGGATATCTTCTATACATGGGTCTTCTTTGAAAAATGAAATTATGAATCAATTGTGGTGAATTATGATGAATTAATGTTGTTTAAGTATATATTTATGGTTAATTGATGATTTTCTATTAGATATACCTAGACCCATGTCCCTCCCCCAATTTCATGAAAACCTTAAATTAATAAGGTTAATTATGAAGATCATGAACATGTAGATTGGCTACATTATTGTTAATTATGTAATTGCTTCTTGAATATACCTTGTGTATGTAATTGGTTATGTCTTGTAGGTAATGGAAGTATGAAGTTTCTTTGAAGGGCAATGAGGTAGGTTGATTGGTTATTATTGGATTCAGTTATGAATTACGAGTTACTTAGATAATAATGTTTATAGCTCTAATGTGTGGTTGTGATGTTGATACTAAGTATTCCTCATCCTTAACGCTATACTATTGAATTGGTTATGAATTATGCAAGTATGTCATGGTATGATTATTATATGATTGAAAGTAGGTTCTCATGATTAAAGTAAAGTGTTAACTAAAAGGTCTACTCACATATGAAGTGGTGTCTAAAGTTAAAGGATTGTTCACACTTGTTATGAGCAATGAGATATATATGATAAGATGTTTTCATAGGGGTCTAGAAGTTAATAATGTGAACTTGTATAATGATATAATATGATTACTAAAGGAAATAATTGCTTAGAACCGAAAGAGCATGTAACTTAGATGGAGTTCTCACGTTAGTAAGTCCTGCCTCCCACATGCGTTTCCTCATGTTAGTAAGTCCGCATTCAAAAATTATGCTTTGTCTCATGAAATTGAAACCTCCACGTTAGTAAGTCAAGGTTTCTAGAAATAATCTCCTTGACCCTTAACTATGTGACCACATAGGACTCTATCTTAGTGTGTCCACCTACATAGCTTTGTACGAATGGTTACACCTTAAGCAAGTGTTAACCGTCTCTTTTCCGTGTGGGAGAAGAAAAATAGATTACATGTAGCTCACATGGTCTCATGTCTTTTATTTCAAATGTAAAAAGTAAATGAATAAGTTGAGTATGTTAACTCTTATTAGGGTTTTCTTGAAGGCTACTTCATAGGGTTAGGGATCATATGGGACTTCTCTTGATCATTGCACATGTGGCATCCTAAGGGATGGTTCTAGTAGTGTTCTTTTATTATTATGATATGTTCATAATCTATGAGTATTAATTATGTATGAAGCATGTTATATATGATAATATGTTGTAAGTATGAAGTGGGTTTCTGAATGTGATACTTAGCTTTGGATAGGGTTATGGGTTTTTATTCTTGGCATTGTACAAGTGTTGCTTGAGTTACATATATGTTGATATGATTATGGTGTGTAACACTCCAGAAGTGCCATGACTTACAATAGAGTTTAATCTATTAAATAATGTTTAAAATGATATTTCCAGACCTATATTAATGCTATAGTTCATTTGGAAAAGGTTAGAGCCAAAACGCCAAAGAAAGACTTTAACGTCCGAAAACTAGCTAATTTGAACTAATTGACGTCCCTATGTTTGGTGAAGGTTTTGAGGTTTCAAATGAAGTCCAAAACATTTTAAAAGACCAAGGACAGCTAGTATGTAGTACAATGGTTTTAAATTTCTGATAATGACACCCCAAGGACTACTCGAAGGGTCCTTGGGGAGGAACTCAACAATGGTAGGAAGGCTGCCAAAGCAGCCAACGCGAACAAAATTGGGGCATGAGGTATGCGACGCACAACCTACACGCAGGATAGTGCCTCAAGAATTGGTAATCATACTCACGTCGTGTGGCTGAAACGTAGTTCACTCTCTCAACTCGAAAAATTCAGAAAAATAATGGGAATTTGCCCCACGATGCGCAGCTACTTCACAGATTTGTTGAATTCATATTTTTGATAATTTAATTTCTTAAAAAGACCCATTTAAGTTAAGGGTCTTCTGGCTATTTTATAGGAAGACTATATATGGAAACTAGATAAGTTTTAGACCACTTTTTCCACGTCCAAATCAGATTCAAACGCAATTATCCATCTCTCTCAAGAAATGCTCTCTTTTCAAATCTCCATTGAAGAACAAGTAGAGCTTAATGAAGAAGTCAAAGGCTTTGAGGTTTCCAATCAAATTTCGTGGATAATTCCACTATATGGTATGAGTTTTTCACTTTTGGGATTCCTTTCCCCAATAGTTCCTTTCAAAGATAGTTTTCAAGAAATCAAATTCTAGGGTTTTTACTTTACAAAATGGGTTTTCTTCCTACCTCTAGATTTATGACATTCAATGAAAAAAATGATTTTCTGGGGTTGATTTCACACAAATTGTTGAGTATTTGATTAATAATGTTTGAATCTCGTGTGATACATGTTCTCTCCTTAAATGATAGTCTTGATTGGGTTGTTTCTACTACTTGATAAAGTGTAAACATTAGGATTGGAACTAAGACTTGAAAGAACTCATTAATGATCCTTTCCCTTATCATACATTATGATTTGATATTGTATATGAATCGAAGAGTTGGTATTGACTACGCAGTTGAGTGTTTCACTATTTTATTGTTATGATTATTGAAAATTGAATGTAACTTCTTGAATAAGGTTCTTATAAGCAAGAGGTAAGTCTTCTAAAGTTGTGATTTCTCTATGATATTTATGTTAGCCTATGAATGATGATAATATGCTAATGAAGTATTCATGAGGGTTCTATGAATATATGTGTAACATGCTAAATGTGACATCATGATAAGAATACGTAAATACAAATTTATGATATCCTCTTGTATGCTTTACACAAGGTGATTATGTTATTTTAATCTCACATACGAAGGGTTAGGATGAAAGGAAATTATCATTTAATCCTAAGAGCTCATGATAATTTTTATAAAAGGATTTAATATCCTATGACCTATGATAAGTTTATGATAAAAAATAACTTAAAGGTTATTCAAGAAACGGACTTAAGTTAAGAACCGATGATCAAGATATGAGAAGTGTCCCTTTCCTAGTTGGAAGGAAGGTTCACAATGATTCTTATGAGTTAGAGGCTTCCATGTAATGTGGAATTATGGGTATCTAATACATATGCTCGTTCTCGAGCTATGTTGTCACCATAGGATACTAGCTAGTGGATCCACTTAGAAAGCTATGTCATGTTTGGTTCTACTTTGGCCGGTAGATTACCTTCTTTAGGTTGTTTTATCACACTGGATTCCATGTTCATCTTACATTGTCTATGTCGGTTAAGACGAATGTTTTCTCATATAAAATGAAAGACAAGTAAATGGACGTTGACTAGGGTGACTTGAAGAGTACTTAGTCTAGGTAGGAGGGGTATGGGACTATACCAAGACATTGGACAAGTTGACTCCAAGAGAATTTCTAGGAGATTGTTTTTATGTAATATGATAACATGAAAGATATGATGATTATCATACATGTTATTACTCTTATATGAAGTTGGTTACGTTAATGAAGATGTCATTGGTCTACATTGCTTTATGAGGCGACGACTACTTATGTTACAAGTTATATGAATCAAATCTTTACTTATGACCTCCTATCTTATCTACTTGGTAGTGTGGGGTTATGGGGTTTCACATGACCATTAAACTTGTAGGTTGGTTATGGGATCATTGTTAAGTATTTTTTATGTTATGTTTATATTTCCCATTGGATATGAAATGTTAACATGACTCTATGATAATATGTCTTTGATTATAATCATGTGTTATGTTTGATGAAACCCTTAACTTGTATATGTTCTATGGTATGTGCAATAAAGACTTTCATATGACTAAGCATGCCTTCTAAGAAGTGATCCTTTTCATGCATGTCCTTAAATGTTATGTGCATGTACCCATACTTAGTACATGTGGCATACTAACAGTATTACTTTATATTACTACAAATGTAAGGTACGAACGTTGAAGATTATGAAGTTCGATTGAAGAATCTTGGAACTCTTTCTCTAAGTATTGGTAGGTCCTCATGTTCGGGGATGCTATCTTTTCATAATCTATCTTACGAAGACTTTAGTAGATTTTACAAATACTCGTATTTCCATTATGTTGTTCAGATCCTTTTGTATTAAGGCCTATATGAAATATTGACTAATTATTGGTAAGTCCAGATTGATACTTTTTAGATTGTTTTATACATGTGATACAAGTTTCAGATTATCATATGTTATTATAAATGTTAAGTATGAAGTCTAAATATATTTTACATAGTATTTAAAGTTCTTCGTTTTCCGCAAATTTTTAACGATGACATGTTATGACGAATGCTTAGAGGCTTGTTTGACTCCTCAGAGAGTACGATGATGCCGTTCGCATCTGGGGTGTACTCTTCGGGAGTGAAATTTTTTTTTATCAAAGCAAGATTTTAAATATCCTCATGATCAATATCTCACTAAAAAACGCTACATAGTATCTTATTCATGGTTGTGAAGCGTGCCACAACTATGGATGAGAGGCTATGTGATGACTAGGAAACTTTACTTTCTTGATAATCCTATGTCTTGCCTTTAGAATTTGAACACTATGTCTCTTTTAGCATCTAATACATTTTTTGTGGTTTTAGGCGATGAACACAAGAAGGAAAGTTGCGAGGAGAGTAGGTTATGAGATTGCGAGTGCGGGAGCTACTCCCCAAGGCAATCAAAATTCTTCTTATGTACAAGCTGCTGCAAATGAACAAGTTCCGATTAATCCTCCATCCATAACAAATAGTGAGATGAGGGAAACCCTGCTTCATATGGCCTAAGCCATCACCGTCAAAGCTCAGGCCATTATGGCGAAAGCTACTAGGGAGGTTGTTCCTCGAGAGAACCAACATGATAGCACTACGGCTAGCCGTTTGAGGAATTTTACGAGGATGAATCCTCCTATTATTTTGAATCTAAGGTTGATGAAGACCCCCAAGACTTCCTTGATGATGTTTTAAAGATTTTGTTTGCTATTGGGGTGCGTACTACTAAGAAGGATCTTGCTACCTATAAAGTCAAGGATGTGGTTCAGACATGGTACAATCACTTAAAGGATACTAGGGCTTTAGAAGGTGGTCTTATGACTTGAAGATCTTCAAAAAGGCATTTCTTCACAGATTTTTCCAAAGGGAGCAAAAGGAAGCTAAGGTGGAGGAGTATATAAACCTTTGTCAAGGAGGTATGAGAGTCAAGGAATACTCCTTGAAATTCATTAAAATGTACAAATATTCTTCCTCTTTGGTTTCGAATGATAATGGATGAGATGAGTCATTTTGTAACGGGCATGTCCGAAGAGCTGTAAGAAGAATGTTGTGCAGCCATGCTTCAGGAAAATATGGATATTTCTAGGTTGATGGTTCATGCTCAACATGTTAAGGGTAGTCGTCTAAGGAAGAAGAATAGGGAATCCAAGAAGGCAAGGTCTTTTAAAAGTAGTTCTCCTAAGAGTAGACTTGATGTGCAAGACAAGCATAAGTTCAAGAAAAGGTTTTCAAATCAGGTTCCTTCTAATTTCTCCACGAATCGCAATGATAGAGGTTCTAATCCTAAACCTCAAAAGGAGAGAAACGCCGATCCACCAAAAAATAAACCAACTTGTGGTAAGTGTGGTGAGAAACATGTGGATGAACGTCTTGTTGGGACTAAAAGTTATTATGGTGGTGGCAAGGGTAGCCATATGGTGAAAGACTATCCTAATGTGAGAATCCAAGGCAACAGGAATGGCCAAGCTCAACCAAGCGATCCTAGTTCTGAAGCTCCAAAAAGGAATCGTTTCCATGTACTCAAGGCTAAGGGTGAAAAAGAGAACTCTCCCAATGTTGTGATAGCTATGTTACAAGTTTCATATGTTAATGGTTATGCATTGATTGATCAAGGTTCTAATTTTTCGTTTGTTACAGGTTTGGTATCTATGAAGTTTGATATGTTTCCCAATTTTTTGATTGAACCCTTTTCATTTTTCACCCCAATAGGTGACTCTGTGGTTGCAAAAAGAGTCTATAGGAAATGTCCTATAATGCTTCCCAATAGATTTACCCTTTTTGATTTAGCAGAACTTGAAATGTTTTATTATGATATCATCTTGAGTATGGATTGGATTCATGTATGCTTTTTAATAGATTGTAGAATGCGGGTAGTGAAGTTTCAATTCCCAAATGAACCCATTCTAGAGTGGAAGGGCGGAAAATCTATGCCAAAGGGTCAAATCATTTCTTGCTTGAAGGCTTGTAGGATGATAACCAAGGGTTTTTTATACCATGTTTTGAGGTTTAAGGACCTAGAATGTGAAACTCCTTCGATTGAGTCAATCCCTGTAGTAAGAGAATTCCCAAAGGGTTTTCCTAATGACCTTCTAGGAGTTCCTTGAATACGGGAAATTGACTTTGGCATGATTTATTACCGGATACGAATCCCATTTAAATTCCTCCATATAGGATAGATCCAGCTGAATTGAATGAGATGAAGCTTAAACTCAAAAATTCACTCGACAAAGGTTTCATTCAACCTTGTATTTATCCATGTGGTGATCTTGTATAGTTTGTTAAGAAGAATGATTGTCTCATAGAATGTGCATTGATTATCACTAACTTAATAAGGTCACCACAAACAAAAAGTATCCTCTCCCTCGGATTGATGATCTATTTGATCAACTCAAAGTTTCTAAATTTTCTAAGATTAACTTAAGGTCGGGATATCACAAAATTAGGGTGAAGGTGAAGATGTTCCCAAAATAGCTTTTCGAACCAGATATGGTCACTATGAATTTCTAGTTATGTCATTTGGGTTAACAAATGCCCTAGCGGCGTTTATGGACCTAATAAATAGAGTTTTTCGATATTACCTTGACTCATTTGTGATTGTGTTCATTGATAATATTTTGATATACTCCATGAATGAAAATGAGCATGAGATTCAGTTGAGTTTGACCTTGTAAGTCCTCAAAGAAACTAGCTCTATGAAAATTTTTGTAAGTGTGAATATTTGTTGAGGTCAGTTGCTTTTCTTGGCCATATTATATCTTGTTATGGTGTAGAGGTTTATCTGAAAAAGACGGATGTGGTAAAAAATTGGCCTAAAACTTTGACGCCCATAGACATAAGGAGTTTGTTGGGTCTAGCCTGGTATTATAGAAGGTTTGTTGATGAATTTTATCCATCGCTTCCCTTTTGATAGCTTTGACCCAAAAAAAGGTGAAGTTTGAGTGGTCAGAAGCTTGTGAGAAAGGTTTTCAAGAGTTGAAAGATAAGCTTACCTCCAATCCGGTGTTGACCTTACCGGAGGGAAATGAAGGCTTTGTAGCGTATTATGATGTTTCCCAAGTGGGATTGGATATGTCCTCATGCAGCACGGTAAGGTGATAGATTCTTCTTCTAGGCAACTCAAAGTTCATGAGAAGAATTATCCAACTCATGACCTGGAGTTAGATACTGTAGTTTTTGCCTCGAAGATCCGGAGACATTATTTATATAGTTTGCATGTTGGTGTCTTTATTGATAATAAAAGTTTTCAATATGTGTTTACACAAAAAAGGAGTTAAATATCCGCAGAGAAGATGGTAGAATTGCTGAAAGATTATGACATGAGTGTCATTTACCACTCTGACAAGGCCACTGTGGTTGCGGATGCTCTGAGTCGTATCACTATGGGTAGTATGTCTCATGTGGAAGAAGAGAAGAAATAACTTGTGAACGATGTTCATAGGTTGTCTCGATTATGTATGCTACTAGGAGATTCTCAAAATGGTGGTTCATGGTCAATCATAACTCTGACTTATCATTAGTGTTGGAGGTGAAATCTAGGCCGCATCTCGATCTTCTATTGATGGAGTTGAAGGAATCTGTAATTGGTAAGCTCAATAAATCATTGTCCCAAGGGGGGATAGTGTTCTTAGGTACCAAGGGAGATTATGTGTAACCGATGTTTAGAATTTGAGAAATCGTTGTAAAAGAAGCTCATGGTTCTCGCTATTTTATACATCCAGTTGCCACCAAGATGTATCATGATCTTAGAGAGATCTATTGGTGGGATGGTTTTAAAAAGGACATAGCAGAGTTGGTTGATAAGTGTCCAAATTGCCAACAGGTTAAAGTTGAGCCTCTAAAACCGGGCGGTTTAACAAAAATCATGTGTGTTTCTACTTTGAAGTGGGACACCATCAATATGGACTTCGTAGTTGGATTTCCTCAAACCCGGAGGCAAAATGATTCTATATTATTGTGGATAGGTTGACCAAATCTTCCCATTTTATTCTTATTAAATCTACTTACATAGCTGAAGATTATGCAAGGATCTACATTAATGAGATTGTGAGTCTTCATGGGATTCCTTTATCCATCATTTCGGATAGAGGTGTCCAATTCACTTCTCATTTTTGTAAGGCTTTTCAAAAGGGTTTAGGCACTCAAGTGAAACTTATCACCGCATTTTATTCTCAGATGGATGGTCAAGAAGAATGTACCATTCAAACCCTTAAAGACATGTTAAGAGAGTGTTTTATTGTGTTTAAAAGATGTTGGGACAATCATCTACCTTTGATTAAATTCTCTTGCAACAGCAACTATAATTCGAGCATATCCATGGCACCTTTTGAAGCTCTTTATGATCAAATATGAAGGTCTCAAGTTGGATGGCTTGAGCTTGGTGAGTCCTCACTCCTTAGTCCAGAGATTATCTATGAGGCTATAAAGAATGTTCGAATCATAAGAGATATATTGAAGACAACCTACAGTCGGCAAAAGACTTATGTCGATAATACAAGAAGAGTCCTTGAGTTTGAAATAGGTTATCATGTCTACTAGAAAAAATTCACCTATGAAAGTGGTGATGAGGTTTGGTAAGAAGGGGAAGGTTTCCTACGCGTTGAAACTACCTAGTGAACTAGGTTCAGTTCATCCGGTGTTTCATGTTTCTATTCTCAAGAAATACATAGGTGACCCGCTATACATTCTACGTACTGAAGGTTTAGTGGTGGATAAGAACCTCCATAGAGGAAACCTTTTGGTTTCTCAACTTTTTGTCTTGGTGATCTAGGATCTCAGTCGAGGGTGCAACATGGGAGGCTGAAACCGACATGAATTCCTTCTACCCTCATCTTTCTACTCCTTAGGATAGACATTCTTCTTAGTAAAGATTAATGAATAATAATGAAAGTGATTTTTTTCTAAATAGATTGATTTCATGGTAAAAGTCATAGTAATTTGAGTTAAGACAAAGCTTTCATACTCTATTCTTGCACTTATATGAAATATGTACGCATGTGTCTTCTTGAGATATTTTGGTCTTGTTGTTGTCTTTAGAAGAATGATAGTATGGTAACTCTTGATGTATTTTGAGCTCGTGTTGATGTTGAGAAGGAAATTCCTCACTATATGTTATGAAATGTTAAAGCTCTCTTATGTGTGCATCATGAATTGAGTACTATGTGTCATGTTATGGTACATGTGAGAAAGGAGTTGTGAAGTAATCCTATGAGCTGTGACTCGTTATTATTTTATGTTTTTGTTGTTCCTGCTGCTATTATTTAGTCTATCCCTACCCTCCATTAGTTTTTAGTGTCATTAGGGGACGAATATTCCTGGGGGGGGGGATAATGTAACACTCCGAAATGCCATGACTTAGACTAGAACTTACTCTATTAAATAATGTTTAAAATGAACTATATTAATGTAATAAGTTCATTCAAGAAAAGGTTACATCCAAAACAACAAAGAAAGACCTTGACGTGTGGAAACTAGCTAATTTGAACTAGTTGACGTCCCTATATTTGGTGGGGGTTTCAAGGTGTCAAATGAAGTCCAAAACTTGCAAAGAGACCTTGGATAGGTAGTATGTAGTACAAAGGGTCCAAACGTCCGGTAATGACACCCCAAGGACCACACGAAGGGTCCTTTGTGAGGACCCCAACATGGGTAGGAAGGCTGCAAAAGCATCCTGCGCAAATAAAATTGGGGCATGAGGTTTGCGACGCACAACCTACACGCAGGTTACTATCTCAAGAGTTCTGGGTCAGCCTCGCGACGTGAGGCTTACACGCACCTCACTGCCTCAACCCATAAGATAATAAAAATAATGGAAATTGTCACATACCGAAACGACACCCTAGAAGTTAGGGTTAAACTCGTATTACAATCGGCTTACTTGACCTCTCGGAGGTCTTGTACAAGCCCTTACATATCATTCATTGGATATATATAATGAAAAGTAGTGCAGAATCAAAACTTTTCACAAAATATTTTATTTTCTTTAAAAACTCTTTCATATAAAGTCATAGAAATACTAAATATCAATCTCATCAAACTTAGGACACGAGAATACTTTTGGGACACGACCCATACACAATACTAATATAGAAATACTTAGTCTATTACAATACTTCAGTAAGAAACATAAAAGACATCTGTATATGCCCTCTAGTCAATTGAGGACATACTTCAACTTCACTTGAATAATTATATGATCCAAGTCTTGCTTCCCAAATGCTCCTCACTTTCCAACAACTATAAATATAGATAAAAGGATGAAATTAGTACAAATACATGTACTAAGTATGGCATTATGCATAAAAATCATTAAAACAGACATTTGTTGGAAATATGAATATGTTCATTTAAAAATCATATTATAATCATAAGAACAACATTTCACACCTTAGAATCACATAAGACATTTAGACAGCTTAACACCTTTTTGAGCCAACTTAACAGTGAGCTATATTCACTATACAATGAATTACTTCACTGTTACAATGAAGTGCTTTCGCTTCCCTTTTAACAGTTCCTAGCATTTAGGCATCTCACTAAAATCTATCCCAAGACTCAATTAAGCAATACAAAGAGAGACCTCCCCATACAACCTCTATAGGCATGCCAAAATGATCCTCAAGACTACTTATAATAAGACATTCACAATTACATCAAACATATAAAAACATATAGATAAAATGACATCCTCTTACCAAAGGATATCAAAAGTGCCTTTTGACCATTATTATTCTAAAAAGAATGGAATTGTAGTGTTAACTAAATCAAATGGGGGTTTTTGTTTCTGATATTTGTGTCGACCTAGGTTGATAGTTCTCCAAAATTGCATGCTAAAACTCAAGAAATTATTGCCATAGTAATGCAGGAATGATGGGTAAATTGGTTAGGAATTATTGGTTGACAAGTTTAGTTCATGTTAGTAAATTTAAAGGATGAATTATGCATTCTCAATTCTTTCACTGTAAGACAGAACGAGACCCTGACGACGGACCGTCGTGGGGTCCATCACACAAAGCCCCTATTTTTATTTTCTAGTTTTACGGACACTTATGACGGACCGTCATACCCTCGACGATCCATCCTGCACAACCGTCACAGTTTTCAGACACCCTTTTTCTTAGGGTCTCAAAATAATTTCAAAGTGTCCCTCTATGGACACTTATGATGGGCCGTCATACCCTCGACGTTCCATTCGGCAAAACCGTCATGGTTGTCTGAGACCCTGATTTTGAGGGTCTAAAAATATTTTCTAAGCGCCCCCATACGGACACTTTTGACAGGCCGTCATATCCGCGACGGTCTATTCTGCACGGTTGTTAGAGACTTTATTTCTGAAAGTCTTAGTATTTTTCTTAGGTGTCCCTCGACGGACCTCTGCAATAGACCATCATGCTTTCGATGGTCCGTCCTTCACAACCGTCACGGTTGTCAAAGACTTTCTTTCTTAAAGTCCCAAATTTTTTCCTAAGTGATTTATCATGGACCGTCACGCTTTCGACAGACTGTAAATGGGTCCATCGTGCAGTACTACAATTGCAGCGCTGCCAGTTCAGTTTGGGTTTTATGTTGTTGTTTTCTTCTATGCATGGCTTGTTTGGTTTTAATGGTACCAATTGTTGTTATATGAAGGTACTAACACTCATGGAACCAATGAAAGATCGAGTAAACTCATGTGCGCGTTGAAAGTCCATCGCCTCAACTGCCCAACATTTCATTCGCTCTGATGATTAGCGTGACCCCAAATACGTTCCCCCACGCACTATCACTCCTGCACGGGATGCAAACAACATCAGAGCCACCCCCATGAAGGTGTCACCAGACGTAGTCACTGTCTCCCTATCAAAAGAGGTTCGCATACTGCCCGACACGCTTTATGGGTCTGCTTCACACTCCAAGTATGCTTCCAGTTGTGAGGAAGTATTGGGTTCAGAAGAAGACTTTGGGTTTGAGGAGGCTTGTGCTCCAGCCACTGCATCCCAGTCTGTTTTGTCTGATGAGGCCGATAGTGCTGATTCCACTCCAGCACCACTGATTGGAGTCCCCGCTCCGGTGGCCGACCAGCCCAACCGGTGATGTGTTTAGGGGCAATTTCAGGTGTACACAAATGCCAAGCTGCGGAATGATAATTTGTTTATGACCCAGACCCTTACGCTGGAGAGACGGGTCCTTAAGGGGAGTCTCCCAACCATGGCGGAAATCCATGCCCTCCTCAATAGGCACCGACTAGAATGGTCGACTCGTGATGTTGGCCGATATAGTGAGGAGTTTGTTAGAGAGTTCTACGCCTTGTATGTCGTGACTCTTAGAACCCAGATAGAAAGGAGGGCAACCCCTGCAAATCATGCCTCACTAGATCACATCCGAGGGCGGAAAGCAGGTAGACATCTCCTTGACAGCCATCCGCCGGTATCTATACGACGAGGATGTTGATGCCACCTTTACTCCTATTACTGCTGAGTTCGACTAAAGGTTGAAACTTGTTAAAGATGGGCGGTTCATGCGTGAGCAAGAGTTTAGAGAGACCACCAAGAGGTTGATTTCCAAGTACTTGTCCGTTGATGAAGAGGCTGCTGACTGGGTACGTGAGCCGAAGGGAGCCGTCAAGCAGGCTAACTTGACCTTCACGGCCATGTTCTTGTAGTTGATAGTCTGCCACTGCCTTTCCACCACTGGTGCAAACAATATTGTCACATGGGATCATGCTGTCCTGATGGGGTGATGATAGCGGGGTTCTAGGTGGACTTCACTTGGCTTCTTCAGGCGGTTATGCACGAGAGGGACCTTAAGGCCATGACTACTTACCCATTTCCGTGCATGGTGCTTTCTTTGTGTAGGTCCGTAAGTGTGCCCATTTGGCACATAGATCAGATGAAGACCACACTGGGCACTGTTTATATCGGCCTCACCAAGGATGAGGCCAATGAGTTGGCCCCACACAGAGGTCCCCACCCGGATGTGCCTCTACTTGGTAAGAACCTGGTAGATTCAGTAGAGCAAGCCCAAGTGGCTACCCAGGCTACATCTCAGCCTATTAACACCACCCCGGTCGAGTCTATCCCCGTTGGTAGCACCGCTCTGAGATCCTCTCGCTCAACTCCCTCCGCCACTCTGGTCCCACTTCTAGGGTCCAGAAACTTGAGGCTCAAATAGCCACTCTTGTACATCATATCCACCCTTGGATGTAGAGGTCTATTACTGAGGCGGAGGAGTGCATGGAGCGGAAGATGGACCAGCACATGGAGAGGAAGATCAAGGAGGTTCATCAGTGTCTTGAAACTTTTGAGTTGCGTGCACTAGCCCTGCCTGCCCCTCCAGTGGTTGTGTCGACCCTTTAGGCTTTTGTAGAGATTCTGAGAGCGGAACTGGACACGATTCTAGAGGCTATATTGTCTGAGTCTAAGGATACTTCTGCAGAGCCCACCGAGGATACTATTTTGGAGGCCTTATTCTCCACTGCTGCAATGCCACCACATCCACCACGAGAGCATGCCAAGAGGCATAAAGGTCGAGATGAGGATGAGGCTAGGGAGAAAAAGAGGGAGCGCTTAGAGTTTGAGGGTGCGAGGAAAGCCTCGATTGATGATGATAAGGCCCGTCAGTTGAGGGCTATTGAGTTGGCTGCTGCGTCTAGCTCCAGAGTTGTTGAGGCGGAGAAGAGCACTACTGATGGTGTTGTAATTGTTCTGAGAGGCACTACTGATGGTGTTGTTCATGCTGAGGACACTACTGAGTGTGTCCAGACTACAAAGGGAGTGGGATCCAGGACACCAGACTCACCAGCTTGTTGATATCCGGCGCTTTGCGTCTCCGATTTGCTTCACCTACCACTCTATTATTTTAGATTCTTTTATGCATTAGGGACAATTGCATATCTTTCTATTGGGGGTGCGGTAAATGCAAAGTGAGTGATAGGGTGAAGTCTGAGTAGCCTAACTCACGATCCTTTTTTGGGGTTTTTTGCATGTGTTCTTTTTCCCCAAGAGATTGATTATTTTTATTGTTGAACCAGCATGTCTATAACTTGTGTACATAGTATAACTCTGACTCATGATTACTAAAACTGAAATGATTTCCTGATGTAATGAAAATGATGCATGACTAGTCATAGTAACTAATAAATGTGTGGCTCTAAGCATGACATAGAGATACACTACGACATGATCCTAAAAAGAAGATTCAGTCTAGGTGTTTGATAATCTTGTAGAGTAATGAGAAGTCAAGTGAGAGTGAGGAAAATTTGAATATTCCAACATTGGTACTGAGCTAGAACTTGTGTGGTTAGTCTTGCTAAAAATAAGTCGTATTAGACATTTAGGAAAGGATCATAGGTCCTTATTTGATATATTCAATCTTTAGCCTAAAATAACAGAAAAACCAAATGAAGTAATCCCTTATTGATCCAAATAGGTTGAGCTTATAATAGATCTTTCTTCTTCACCCTATCAGATTTTTATAGGAATAATGTATTGACCCTTGTCCCTCCATGGACATGTGCACCTCAGCTTATGCCAAATGCATAAGTTGAGGGTGTCTAATTAATAAAACAACCTTGTCATGGCCCTGACCCAATCTTAGGTATTGTGAACCTTGACTAATGGCAAAGCTATGAGTTGAGGGTGTCTGTTATGAGCAGTACTCTGCAAAGTGGGGTTAAAAGAACAAAGAGGAATAAAAGAACAAAAAAATAGTAACTCAAGAGTAAAAAAAAAAATAAACACAAGAATAAAAGTCACTTACACATAAGAAGAAGAAAGGGAAAATAGCAAGGTGAAAGAAAATTGAGAAATAAGGGCAAGCCAATGGAAAATGAAGTAATACCTTATTGATCCAAATAGGTTGAGCTTATAATAGATCTTTCTTCTTCACCCTATCAGATTTTTATAGGAAAATAGTCACTAAAATATACCTAAATATACCCTACCTTACCCTGAGCCTATGTTAAAATCTAAGAAAGTCCTATCGTGATCCTTAGAGTTGTTATGACGAACTTAAAGCAGTGAATAAGGGCAAGCCAATGGAAATATGTGTATATGAGTTGTAGGTTGTTCTGAGAGCGAGTGTTGAAAAGTATTCCTTATACTCACACTTTAATCATTATGTGAAAAATAATGATATTATTTTGAAGTGAGGACACTTGTTGCAATACCGGAAAAATGAGTACCTAGGTGAGAGATCGAAGAGGATAGGTGTCAGTTTGTGGTGAATCTATGCCATGGTCCGATACACAAAATTTAAGCCTAATAGTGATAGAATGCATGAGCATAATGAGAATAATTAGTATTGATAGCCAAATGATTGCAAAAGCTAAAATACAGATACTCTTGTACAAAGATCATTGGTCCATCGACGGCCAGGCCTCCCTCCCTGCTGCACAACTGTAGTTTTGATCATATAATTATGCAGGCGAGGGCTCTAGCTTTGTTTAAGTGTTGGGAAACGGTTGGGAACAACTTCCTATCAATACACACATGAGCCGTCCTTTGCATCTCGTGGTTGCACACTTCCCAGGCACTGTTGCTTTCTACGTTCTAGGGTCCTCTTCAAGGGCTCTTTGTTAGTACTTGGAAAGTCTTACCCAGACGTTTCGATCATGAATAACCTTAATACATATTCTCCATTCTTTCAACAATTTTCATTGATTTTCAACTATTAAAAGCTCGTCAAATAAGCTTAAGCACTCTAGTACCTTCTAGAACTAGTTTCCGTACGTCATGTATGTTTTGGTTCCTAAACTTCCTGAATGACTTATTTTCATTAGAATAGGCATTAAAACAATGTTTTAGACCTCATGTAACCTATGTTAGTCTTTAAGATTCGTCTTGGATTTTCAAAGTTTTTCAAATATTTTTGTTGTAAGGATTGTATGGAAAATCTATCTTCTTACAACTTAACCCTCTTTTAATGTTACTACCCTGACTGGTTACATTTGTAAGAACTTTAGAGGAAGTGGTCCAATTGAGGGATTTGCTCAGTTCATCTTTTACATGGACCAGCTCACTTTCGAACAAAAGATTTTTTAATAGAGACAAGTTCATCTTCATTTCAAAACTAGGCATCTAATTTCAAGCTCTATCTTGAAGATGCCGCAATCATGATTTCCTTTGGAAATAGTTATAGTCATCATTTTTATGTTTTCCTTCAGTTCTAAATATTCATCTTTTAGAACCATTTTTTTTCAATATAAGATATTTTAGTAACCATAACAATATTTTTGTCTTAAAATATATCTAAGATGTTGTTCAATATATCCTACTCAGTGGTTAGATGAATGATTTAATAAATTAGTACAAAAACTAGCTTTCTCAATTTTCTAATGGAAAAGGCATTCACATTTTGGTTTAATTCAGATAAGGTTACCTTTTCATTAAAATCTTCATCATCTTAATTTACCATGAAATCAAAGAAAGCATCAAACACATGTTCATCATCTTGGACTACAAACATAGATGCATCTTTAGGATGTTCTGATTCTTCTGAGTCACTTGAAGAATTACCCCAAAAAACACGAGACTTTTTCTTAACATGATCAACATTTTTTCTTCTGCTCGACTTGTTACGAACTTGGTCCTTGCTTTTGCTTTTGTCTCCTACATACTAAACACATTTCTTGTGTTTAACCTGATGCATGGGGCAGTCTCTAATGAAGTGGACTGGTTTACCACACTTGAAACACACATAATTTGAGTTTTTAGCCTTGACGAGATTTACTTCTTCATGAGAGCTCCACATTTTTTCATGATTTTTTGAAATATTTGAGTGACTTAGCCCATGTTCTCATTTATTTTAGGTATGTCACTTTGTGACACTTAGAGAGAAAATGATTTGTGCCTTTTTGCATCTTTCTGTCGATCCGCTTCATTAATCGGATCCGATTTTTGTCTTTGTCTTTGAGAATGAGACTATCATATTTTCTATGTATCTCATATTTAGAATCATTAGAGGTGTTTTAAGATATTGTAAATACTTTCTTTACCACCCAATAAACATTAGCCTTTCCCTTAGCACGATCAGGGATCTGGTCTCTTCGCCTTTCGTTGAGATATTGACATTCATGCTTAGGGCTTTCGGATTTTCTCCTAAAGAGCCCTGGCTTTCCACCCTTTTAAAGAGGTCGTTTTCATTTTTTATTTTGTTTGAGTTTTCCTTGTTTTGACACCCTAGATGTTTATGACAAATTTTTGAAACCTTTTAGTCAAATAAGGCATCTCCTCTTCATCTTCGGATGTATCATTTTGAGATACCTTTAGCACTAGTGAATTCTTCTTCTTGTTGTCTTCTTTATCGTACTGTTTTCTATACATAGTACATCTGGAGTTAAATATCCATTATTCAAGTCCTTGGTAAGAATGTAATGACAGTAAAGACTTAGTAGAGTTGCAATTCCTAACACCAATCCCTCTCTTGGTTTTAACTAGATAGAGAGACCGAGCTCTTACCATCTCTCTTGACATGGTAAGAACAATAGCGTAAGCATAAGCGGTAGTATGCGTCCAATATACGTCAAGGACTAGGACCCTTGACTCAGCAAGAACAATAACTAAAATAGATGCAGAATGTAAATGGCAGAAAGTAAAATTTGCAAGATGATTTTACTTGTAAACCCTGTTGCTCAATGGCAGTGAAATCCACGACCTGTCCTCACTAGAATTTTAATCCAAGCTCCAATTCACTCAAATGACGCAACAATTCATATTACAACTTCTTGAAACCTAGGAAGTTACATGTAAATCCCTCCCCCCTCGATATAGTAACTTTTACTACAAACAAAGCAACTATGAAATAACATTATTGCCTACTAAGCTACCCCCTCTAGATATCTTATAATTTTTCTAAGAAACAACCATGTTGACAATAAAGCATCCCACTTATATAACTTTGAATTTTTACGAAGCAACAACCCTGTTGCCCACTGAACAACCTACCACTAGATGACTTAGAATTCTGACTAAGCAGAATAAATGTTGCCCGCTAAATCAGATGACCTTAACTAACTTAGACTTTTGGTAGAACAGAACAACGATTTATTATATGATAGGAATAGGTTTACAATGAAATCATGCAAGAAACAAAGTTTAAAATACAACAAAGACACTTTAGCACTTCATCTGATCCCTTTGTTGAGCATGAGCAATGTTCTTCCTTGAAGATGACTTCTTTGTTTGAGATTTTGAATTTTATGAAATCCAACACTTCTTTTACCAAAACTTGGGTTTGTAACTTTGGTGAAAAGTCTACCTAAAATACACACAAGCTCTTTGAGACAAACTTCTTGGCGGAAAGCCTATTGATCACCTACCATATAAAATGTGGCAGCTTTTTTGACGGCTATCTTGTCACTTTTTCATATCACAGTTTTTAGGGAATAGGTCCCTTGAAATGTTCTTTGGGAGTTCCAGTTGGACAAACACCTTCGTCTATTCTTATTGGGTAGTACGTTGGCACCACATAAACCATTTAGTACTCCGGACAATTTTGCAGTTGGATCCCATTATGAATTTGATGGATAGAACTTTGCTAGGGACCGAATCCCTGCATTAGGGAGACACCGAAATAGACAATCTCATTCAATCTTCCTATTTGTGTAGTACATTCCACTTTTCACCTACCACCTGACATGACAACTACCCCATTCGAATCTAAACTAGAGCACTCTAGCAGGAAACAGGTTTCTGCATTTGTAAGGATCATCAGAACACCTAAAATATAACATACTATCTTATCTTCTTTGAGGAAAAGTATTACCAAATGCAAGTTCGTCTTCAACTTGAATTGCTTAGATATCAAGTAAAGTAAAATAGTATTAAAATCTATGACTAAACATCTGCTAAGAAATAAAAAAATGTTGGGGACACAAATAAATACCTAGAAAGCTATTTGCATAAAGATTATGAGCTTTTGAGAAGCTCTCAATTAGTTGAAGCGTGAATTTTCTAATAATTTTGATTGGTGTGATAATTCGTTGGACATATAATCAACGACCTCATCAACCTCTCATAGAAAACATTTCTTAATTATAAATCTTATTTTGATTCGTTTGTTAAGGATTGTAAGATATTATTTACAATTATTATCATTTTTTCTATATACGTTCTAACATTGCCTTTAGGGAAGGCAATATGGTGGATGAAAAGTAATCTAGCTAATTAGTTATTAAATTAATCAAGTTAGATCAAAAAATCTAGACTGACTTCCATATCATAGAATTATATATGTCAATCGACACCTATTTATATGTTATATTATATTAAACTAGAGTTTGTACAATTAATTATATTTTCATCTCACTTAAAGAGTAATAATTGAAGAAAATTCATTAAAATATGAAGAGACTATAATCCTGTTTTGTCAACTACTAATTAATTTTTTAATTTGAGTATATATAAATTAAAATAATGATGTTAACAATAATTATGTATGGATGTATCTTACTTATATTCCATATTTTCTCATCTCCAATTAAGTTTTAACCTTTTTTCTCTGTTCACTCTTTCTAGAGACAAAAATAGAGTTGTTTTTTTCTTTCGTATTTGTTTAATTTCATATTTATTGTTAGTTTTCTCAACTCAATTGTGACTGTGTGCTCTTTTCTCATGTGTATGGTTTGTTTTCAAGAGCAACTGATTCTAAAAGTTGTGTGGAATTTGGCACAGCTTTGATGTAGACTTGATTTGTAATATTTTTATTTGTGGACGAGACGGATTTACTTGTGTGACAAACATTCTCACTCAATTATATGTTCTGAGATTGAGTGAGCAAAAAGTTGGTTTTTAGTTCCAGGGAGAAATTAAAACATTTATATCATTTTTTATTTTCTCACTTGGAACTATGAAATAATTCAGAAAAAGTTGATTATTAGGCTTGTTTATCTATACATCGGGGTGTTGAAAAAAGTTTATATATTTTTAAGTTAACACTTGTAAATCAAAATCGATGTAGACTTGATTTTAAATATTTTCATTTGTGGATAAGAGGGACTTGCTTTTGTGACTAAATTTCTCACTTTCAATCCTATGGTGTTGATTTCAAGTGTGTAAAACGTTGTGTGTGAGTAGCTATTGGCATGGGTTTAAAATTTAAAATTATTTGTGATTCTGTGATGTGGTTACTTGCAATAGTTGAGAAAATTTTATTATTAGGCTTATTATTCTATACTTTCGGGGAGCCAAAAAAAGTGTTTGTATATTTAAATAACATCTTTGAGGATAAAATGGAGAACTTACATTGAAAAACCATTTAGGTGTGTTCAGTGTGAAGGAAGATGTTTTCCATCATTTATTTTCTTGTTTTTGGTATCAAAGCAAAAAATATAATTGTTCTAAAAAGCATTTCTTTATATAATCTAGACAAATATTATTGGCGGATAGGGGTGTGGGTGGTGGAGATTGGGGCTACAGGGTGTGACGGCAGGGGGTGGTGTACTAGGAGAATAATATCAATGTAGAGTGTTGCGTGTACAACTTGGTTTCCTTTTCATTAGAAAACTCATTTTGAGGATATAATGTTACAACCAAGTAGGCCACTAACTGCATGGTTCACTTGTAAGCACAAAGAAAATGGATTGCACACATCAGTTGTACATTTCAATGTGGGTTATGCCAACATAGAAAGGTTAATTTTTGTTTAGGCTGAGGACAATTTTTCTCGGTCCCTAGCTTCAAGTAGGCAATTCCACAAAAATAGAAAGAAGAAAGCGCTAGCAGTAGATGATGGATTCATTGAGTGTTGTAATCCTCTAAGGGATTCATATAAAGTATTAATACACAAACTTCTGTCATATCGAATTCCACGAGATGTAAGGGAAATGATAGAGAATAAACAATATCCATATGTTATTGGGGAAGGTTTAATCAGAGGAAATTATGTTGCCTATTGTAGAACTTTACTAGTAGCAATTGAAGAAGTCAAGATGGAGGTTTGTGTACAGAAATTGATTAAAATAATACTTGATTTTGGGTAGTATTAATATCTTATTGTTACTTGCATCAGGAAGACACGTAGAAATATGACATAGAGTCCGTAACCATGAAGTGAAGGGGACCATATTTTTTGTCTCTTCGTCCCAGGGCTAGCCTAGAGAAGGCCATCTCTTTTTGATGGAGATCATATCTTTGCGAAGCTAGCTACCTCATATCCTAGTGACATCATCACCTTGTACTAGGTGCCTTCATATTTTAGAATGCAGAAAAAGAGGGAAATAGTTATTTTAATTCAACAAATTTTTTTTACCTTATAAGGAGTCTTTTTCACTTCTTTTCCCTTTTTAAAGAGTCTTTGCCCCATTTAATAAGTTTTTCTATGTTTTGGCATTGACTCATCTAGTGGATTATGAACCTGGTTTAATTAGTCATGTTATCAATTATCTTTTCTATTTTAAATTTTATTTTATCTACTACTAAAAGGTAAGAACTACTATTTTTGCACAAGCTTATATTCATTGAGTAGAAGCAGAATTGTTATTGTTCAATCTTGATAAGGAATTTTATGACAACCATGTAGGTAAAAACCTTTACAATGCTCAGTTTGCTTTCAACGGTATGGGAGTGTGGAGGTTGCATCAAGCCATCGAAGCTATATATATCTTAGATGGATAAATTCTATTTCAATTAGTCATATCTAGAATGAGAAACATACAAGTTGTTGTTCTGGCACCTCATAATACATGTATGCTTAACAAGGAGCAAACAAGTGTTGTAAAAAATATTATCGGGTGCGAAAGAGGGGATCTATATGTTATCAATGGGTTTCCTGGTACCGGGAAAACAATACCTCTTATAGAAGCTATCATCAAACTACATATTATGAAGAAAGATGCTCAAGTTCATGGTTTTGCACCTTCAAATAGTGCTACATGCCATACAATTGAGAAACTTGTTAATAGTAGAATGTTGAAGTGAAGAAGAATGCAATATTTAGGCTGAATGCACTCACACATCCTTTATGCGATGTGATTCCTCATTGCCTTCGATTTTTTAATGTTGAAGATTATGGTTATAAGTGTCCTCTTCTAAGGGTTCTTAAAAAATATAAGATTATCATATATACACATGTTAGTGCATTTCCTCTTTATGCACACGAACAAGGAAACTTGTATCATATTTTCATGGATGAGGTAGGACAGGCATTGGAGCCACATCTTTTAAAGAAGGAGACAGTAGTAGTACTCACAAGTTACCCACGACAACTTGATTCCATACTTTTCTCATAAGATGATGAAAAGTATAGATTGGGAAATTCATACATGGAAAGAATATCGGAATGCGAGATATATGGTTCTCTCAATGAAAATTATTTTACCAAACTAGTGAGGAACTATCGATATCATCTGACAATTTTGCAGATTGCATCAGAAATGTTTAATGGAGAAGGGTATATGAGTATCCCATGTATAGAAGGTAAAATTTAGTTGGACCAAAATCCAAACAAGGAATTTCTTTTTTTTTTCATTGAATACAAGATTGTGATAAAATGGAAGGAAACAACCTCATATATTCTAGGTGTGTTTATGATCCTCACTAATGCAAGGACCTAGTACTTGGCTGAGTTCTCTCGTTCAGATCTATAGTGGTGTACAACTGTAGAGTTGTCGTGTTAGAGGTTGGTGAGGATTCACTGTACTACACAACTCAGAATTGACGTAGTTGTTTTTCAAACTGTCAATAACGCTTTATAGTTGACTTAGTACACGTGACAAACAACAAATTAAGTCATACGTTCAAAACGAGAGAGCGCCAACACATCCTATCAAGAACATATTAAGATAATTTTCTAAGGTAATTGGTCCGTAAAAGACTGTGATGTGAAAGGACGTCAATACAGCTGTCAGAAAAGTTGTCACTCAGATGTGGTAGGTGTACGTCTTTCCAGAGATACCGGCTCTCAGCCAATGGTCGGTCCAACGTGTTTTGTGTAATTTTGATATAATCTCTTTAAAAAAAACTCATGATTTGGCAACTAAACTTGGACTTTCTCTGAAAATTCATATGCTATAAAAGGGAACGCCATCTTCAAGAAAGAACACTACTCATAGCAACAACAAACTAGATGAAATGTTGAATCTTCTTATTGTAGTTAAAGATTGGTATCTTATGTTCATAAATTGTAAATAAACTCCTAATATACAAAGTATAATAGATTATTCTCTTGTCTATGTGTTAGGTTGATTTGTATTAACTAGAGTAAGTTAGTCGAATCATCTTTTTTCTAGTAAAGCTTTTTACACCATTGTGTTGGCGTTCTTTTTGGTAGAGTTGCTTGTTACACCCTCAAAAATGAGTTAGGTTGAACAAGATCCTAGAACTCTTTTAATGAAGTTTTAAACTCCTTAAAAGGTTAATAATGGTTCTTAGAGGCAGTATATAAACTTTTTTGAAGTTTGTAGGTTAAACGGCAAAGAACGTCCAACACGTTCGTAAACTAGTCGAACTTGAACTAGGGTATTGTAGTGTTTCGTAGTGAAGTTTTTTGGGGATGGTTTTAGGGTAAAATAGTGTATATATGGTTCCTATTCATAGCCGGAAATGTAAAGGGTCTAAATGTTCAAACACGATACCTAGACAACTAGCCTAAGGGTCCCTAAGGAGGACCCAAACATGGCCATGCAAGTTGTTGCGCCAACAAATATCTGGAAGTGGCTGCGCGTTGCGTAGCTGGCACTGAAAAGACAAAAAACTTGTCCTGCGACTCGGGTCAGTCACGAACCATTTTGTCTCAACATTTTCAAGAAACAAGATTTGAAAATGCCTCTGCGACGCTCACTAAACTCCCAACTTTGATCGCGTCATATTAAAGTCAAATTTGAATTTGTTAAATCATCTAATAAGTGCAAGGCTCTTTTGGTTAATTAGGGGATTACTTATTGACGGTCATTGTCCCTTTTATACCCCTAAATTCACCAATCAAAGATAACCCTAAACTCAAGACAAAACCTCTCCACTCTTCTGTTCTAAACCTCCATTAAAGAAGCTTTGAAGTTCCAAGGAAGAAGACCGATTTTTCAAGTTTTTCTCCATCAATTTTCTGAGATTTTCATCACAATTAAAGTATGCTTCTTCATTCTTGAAACCTCTTTATTCATTGAGTCGATTCCAATGATTTTTCAAAAATGTTCAAAACATGATTCCTTCTAATTTAACATCTAGCGATGGGTTCTTGCATAAAACGTTTATAATAATTATATTATGATTTAATTGATGTTAATTTGATGATTTTAACCTAAAATTCTATGAATCCATGCAAATCATGCACTCCTAGTATTCACTATTTTATGGGTAAAGTGATCACGTGTCTATACTATTGAATTCTTGTGTAGTTTGATTTGGGCTATTGAATTATGGAAGAATTATGTTAGAATCATGTGTAGGATGTCTTAGATTTATAAATTCATATTGAAATACCTTGAATTCAGTGTACATTATGATTATTGGATTGAAATGGTGATCATGGCCATTGGTAAGGGCCTTTAGGTATAGTGTTGATTTAATTGGCTATTGGTTAAAGTTGTCAGAGTAGATTGGTGGAATTCTACCCGAACTCTCTTTATATTATGTAATATAGGTCTTGAATTGTGATTATGATTGGAATGGTCCACTTGTGGTGATGGTGATTATGTGCTATGTTTATAAATTATGTGTCCTCGTCCGCATTACTTCATGTATTATGATATTATCATGTTATAACTTAATTATGTGAGTAATAGGAATGTGTTGAAGGCTTATATGTACATCTAAGGTCTAAGCATGAGTTCTCCTAGTTGATGACATGTGTCTCTAGTAGGCTATAAGGAAGTTCTTATGTGTAATGACTTGATATTGAAGTATGATGCTTCTTGATGACTTATATGAGGCTTGTGATGATTTACATTGATGAGCCTATAGAAGTTTCAAGGATTATTTGCAAGTTTATGTAGATATGCCTATGTGCTTATTGAATGAGATGTTATATGTGATAATGTAAAGTGAAGTGTGTTTTGTCTAGGTAGACCTATATCCCTTGCTTGATACATGAATGAATATAAATCCTTGACTTTGTTGGTTACAACACCCTTTGTCATGAATGTATATGTATGAAATGAATATGATGTTGAATATAACAAAGAAGGTCATTTATGTGGAACCTTTTAGAAAGAAGGTTATTATATCCTTGTAGTCTAAAGCCTTAATGGTATCCTGCTTATGTTAATGATGGACTTAGGGTTGGTTGGCTTGAGCGACATGAAATCATCCTTAGGAAAGTCATTCTATCCTCTTACCACTGTAAGGAAACCCTAGGGGACCACTTTTGTAAGGTGTTCCATGATATGGTTATGAGTATGGTGAGGGAGTACCTCTAGTTAAAAGTGATGCCAAAATATAAAGAAACCCTTCATATTCCTTAACCATGTGCCTACATAGGATGTGTCTTAAGATCTACCATTGGCAAGTAGATTAACCTCCATTGGAGTAGGTTCATTACTACGGATTCCATGATTAGCTAACATGGTCTATGTCGGTTATTGCCTATTATCATTACATGTAATACATGCTAGTGTTGGAGAAGTATTATGAAGGTTAGGTATTGGAATGGGACGCTTTCTAGACATTGCACGACTAAGATTTGAAGATGTTAGTGTGTGAATCTTAAGCTCTTCTTCAACACCATTATGTGAATGTCCTTATGTGTTGAATATATCTTAAAGGAGTTAATGAGCATAATGATTTAAGTAAATATATGTTAATGAAAAAGACAAGTACCTAGAGTAGCTTTGAGGATTTCTTAGGTAGGCTTGAAGAGGATGTACGGGCGTTTTCGTCTTGTTTTACTTTGGTGAGTGCTTTATTTAAAGAAAAAATATTTTTATTTGTTTTAAACATGGTTTAAGAGTCACCACTCAATTTTTGAGAAAAATCAAAAAAATTGTTCATCCAATTTGGCTAAAATAGGAAACCAACTTGAAATAATTTTACAAGGGGTTCGGGGGTTCTTATTAGTAATTTAGGAAGGTGCTTAAGACACCTAAAATATCCACTAATGTGATTTTCCGACAACAAAAATGTTTATCTAAAATATCTAACTTAATTTTCAGATCAAAATTATTTAGAATTTGTTTGAAAAATTAATTTATTATACAGATGAGTTTCTAACTCATAAAATTTATTTATTTTTATTTAAATACATTTAGACTTGGTTGGTTTAGCTTAAACGGTCAAAATGAGATAGAGACTTGTGAGGATTTGAAATCTTTAACTCTAAACTAACGGCAATTAGTTAATCGAGAAAACAAGCATTAAAAATAAGAGTGTGTGTGTGTGTGAGAGAGAGAGTAGGGTTGGGTCCAAGTCCGGTTTCTGTCCGCTTGGACCGATATTTGAACCCATTTCAATTTGGGCATTCGAAGAATTTTTTCACCTTTCCTAAAATTCTAACAAAGTTACAATACAAAAACGCCAAGGTCTTATCCCAAAAAACAACAAACACAAAATTTAAAATAGGTGTCGACTCTTGGCCCAAAATCATCAAATCCTTGGTTTGCTCCAAATTCTTCCAATTAGGGTCCCGTTTGTCAATATAATGAGCTTGAATCGATGAATAAACTTTGAGCCTTTATGGCTCTCCCGAACTGTAAGAGAAGGACGTAAGAATTCGTGGAGAATTCAAACGGATGTCACATACAAGGCAACAAATAAAGTACATTAGCATATTTTCTTTCAGGGTGACGAAATGAAGTTTTAAGATAATAAAAGGTAAATAAATGCAATAACATTCAAACAATAATGAAAAGGGAAAAATCCCGAAGACTTAGCATCTATTTTTTGAGAGGCAAAGGACATCGATGGGGAAAAATGTAAAAATATATTCAAAATGTTTACCATAAGCAAACAAAGAAAGAAACAACGTGCCCAAAGTTTATATTCTTAAACAAATTGTGGCATGATCCAGTGAAATAAATAGCACACAGTATAAGTTAGTATTTTTAAACAAGTATATATATATATATATATATATATATATATATATATATATATATATATACACACTTACTTGAATCGACACCTTGATATGCTTCTGAAAAAATAAACAAAATAAACTTTAATATCTATAGATCCTAGTTCAAGAATCTAGATAAAGCAAAAAAGACATCGACCAAATGAAGTCATTCTCTATGGGAGTATTTTAACATATCATAAGCTCAAATTAGTGGTCAAACAGATCACCTCATCACTGCTAATCACAAAATTTATGAGCTTACATCATTAAAAAGTGTTCAAAGCCTTGGATAATGTCTACACAATGAATAAATTAAAGGGAACACACATACATATATGTATATATGTACAGATATATATCTTTTATGAAGAAATGCTAGAACAGAAAGGATGCCAAATCAATGGATAAACATGTTTTTTTAATCAAAATTCCAGATTCTTGATTCATGGACGACACCAAAATAGATTTGTTTCTTGGTACAATGTCACAATCACTTATTAAACAACAATTTCACTTTTGAAAGCTCGAATGGTAAAATGGCATCCAATTTGTTTATTAAACTTCCGGCAAAATAAAGACATGAAAAGAAAGTGATCGGGCAAATCATTTCAGAAAGTAAGGCAAACAGAGATTCCAAAATACAGAAATAAAACATAGATAATGAAGTAAAATGTTATTATGCCACACACGATTCTATCATTTAACCTAGAAAGCTTAGGCCTATATGGATAGCAACACTAACCGTAGCAATCCTAACTGTAGCGGAACAGTAAGAGGCACTGATAACTAACAACAGGGATAAAATGGAATCACACAGCAGACCTAAGAATGAGAACAAAACAAAACTTTTTTCAAAAAGTAATAAGAAAATGCAGGCAGACCATAAATATCAAAGTAGTTAGCTCGATAACATGTTGACTCTGGAGGACAACTAAACGATTAATACAACATATGTATCATGCAAAAACATATCAATATCTCATCGGCCGAACATAGAATAGGACGAAAAGCAAAACCTGGTTTAAACATATCAAATAGGGCAGTAATTAAATAACGACAAATTAGAGAAAATGGACAAAGCAAGACGATTAGGAAAAACATGTGACCTTTCCATAAAGGTTAACCATATTGGTGATATGAGCTTACATAATAACAATATTAAACACGATAGACAACCATGCCGGATACAACACCCTGCCATTTAAATTCCGAACGTCGATAAAAATTGGATGTCGACACCTACCCAATACGAATACTACAGACCCCCATGACATAAATAGTAGGTTCGAGAAAGATGAAAGATGAACGAAACTCAGAAGCAAACCGGAGACATCAACATTTGATGAAAATCTACAAGTTCGACTAAATCAAATAATGGAGTCGTATGAGAGCAAATAAAATGTGTTATAACATAAGTGAACCACTCACTAAGTAACCATAAACATCCATATAACAGAACCCTCTCCAACATCAGAAATGTCTTTTCCTTAAGCTTAGAAGAAAAGGCAAGAAGAATGTCATAGAGAGGAAGAAGTTACCTTTTTTTGGGCAGCGTAGCTGGGACTAGATAAGAAGTATATGACCACCACAGAATAACTAACGAAACAATAAGCAGAGGTCTGAGCAATAACTCAAACTCGGACTAACTTAGAAGAACAATGATGATCAAATTGGGGGAATGAGACTCTGATTGAAAATTCACTCTTTCTTCCCCTTTCTTGAATGTATTTTATGACTAAATGCTTGATATGTTCTCTTTATCCGCTAAAACAAAAAACTTCCCCCAACCACAAACATTGAGGAAGAAGAGGCTATATATACGAAAAACTAGGGTAGATTTTTTTGTGGAAAAAGATGAGGGTCAAATCGGGTAAGAACAAAGGCACAAATTCAAAATCAAACCTTATCCCAAAAACTCAATGAATATGCTAAATTGATTCCTAATTTCCAATCGATTAGACAGAGTTGGACGCTTGAGACCGATCCATGGTCCTTCTTGTTACATGCGTCCCCATCTAAAGGTTGCAAGGACGAAAACATGTCCCTTGCTTGGTTCTTTTGCTGAAGCAACTGTACAAGTTGAGAAGGACGTCGAGGAAGAAGATAAAGAACACGACGTGCTGCTTGTATGCGCTGGTGCCGTTCACGCGAGGAGGGCGTCCTTGCTTTGACGCGATTTGAATAAAGACACGCACATGTTGCTTTTTCGATCGGGAAGAAGAACATGAAATACGAAAGGGTTGTACACGCTGTTGGTTTTCTAAGAATTTCACACCACTTATGAATTCCTTCGATTTGGAAGTCGGCCAGGTTGGGAAAAGGAAAATAGGGCTGGCTTGTTTTATTACTGAAGGGTTATCTGGGTTGGGTAAATTTGAGGAGTGGGCTTAGAATACTTAATTGGGATGGGGTTTTTGTTAGGAAACTTATATAAATATACTATAATAAAAAAAATATTTATCATTTATGGCAATAATATATTTTTTTCATTTAATCAGTTTTAATTCATTTATAATACAAGTTTAATACATATTACAAAGAACAATTTATCATTCACATATATACAAGTTTTAATGGTGGATAATACATTCATCACACATTTTAATACAATTATAATAAAATGTGTCAAATTTTTACCAAACAAACATAATATATAAAAAAAAAACAATTATAATTCATATATATTGCATAGAAAATTCACTTTTAATTCATATTGCATATTTAACATAATATTGCTATAAATGGTAATAAATAAAAAGTATTGCTAAAATCAGTAATTATTTATTAAAATGTACCAATTTATGTAATTTTTTCTTTTTGTTACTGGGCTGCTGGAAATATAAAGAGAAGCCCAAAACTTGATCTCTAAAATGGGTCACTAGTTTTAGCCAAATTGAGCTTAGGGCCCGTTTGGATGAGCTTAATAAAAGCAGCTTTAAAAAGTATTTTTGAAAGTGCTGAAACTTATTTTTAAAATAAGCAGTTATGCGTTTGGATAAAAGTGCTGAAGTTGTTATGCCAAACGTGAAAAGGAAAAAATAGAAGAAAGAGATGTTAGGGTTATATTGGTAATTTGGAGATTGTATAAATATATTAAGGGAAAAACATAAAAATATGGTCAACTTAAAACAGCTTATAAGCTAAAAAAAAAAAAGCACCCCTACCCCAGCATTTCACTTTTGGCTTAAAATAAGTTTTTTTTAACTTAAAATAAGCTATTTTGAGTATTGCCAAACAGTTAAATAAGTCAAAAACCAGCTTTTAAGTCAATTTGACCAGCTTTTAAGCTGAGCCAAACAGGCTCTTAGTTTAGGGAACTTGACTAAAATTTTAACTAAGATGAATTAATAAAATTAATTAACAAGATTCTTAATGTTAAAAATATAAAATAATTAACTTGGTTATGAAATAAATAATTAAAAATGAAAACAATCATATAATTAAAATTGCTAACCCACTGTTAAATATATTTCTTGAGACGATTTTTCAATAATCATAAAATATACTAATTATAACATAATTATGTAAACCATATATATAATGAAAAAGCTATGAGATCAACTAAAAATAATCTAAAAATTGTTTTAATTTTTTTTATAAAATCTAATAATTTCAAGTCATTTAGAATTAAGAAGCTCGTTAATTAACTTTTATCGTGGAGGATCAAAATTTGATGTCAACAACTGTCCCTGAAAATGGGTTTCCTACATTTATCAGGCGGCTTAAGTCATCTGCAACCACTCAATGTTGTCCGTATAATTCATTTAGATACATTAACTAATTCTTGTGCCAATTGAACACTTTATTTGTTCAAAAGTCATTCATATTAGACAAAAAATGCTGACATGGCAAAAAATGTGTAATTCACTTTCTTTGATCGCGTTAATTTATTAATAATAATATTTTTCCTTTTTTTTCTTAATTTATCCCCTAAGTTAATTTTAAAAAAAATTAACAAAAAAGAAGAAGGATAGTTGTCTTCTTCCCTCTTTCTATCATATTATTCTTTCACCATTTTTATCTCTTTTTTTTACACAACACACCACACTCCCTCCACCTCTCTTTCTCTCACCCTCATTGTTATTTCATGCTTTCCTCTTTTTTCTTATATCGATTTTTGTCTCAAATATCTTGAAGAAGTTTCATTTACAATGATAAAAAAAATATGAATAGATTTTTTTGGGCAAAAGTCTGTTAATTTTTTTCCAAATCTAATAAATAATTTCTAATGTATAATAGATGAAGACAATGAGTGAATTTTTAATGCTATTGAAATGAAAGAGAATGCATATTTAGCTTGAATAGACAACATTAGTGTGTCATTGTAGCTCCATGGAAGAGAAAAAGAGAAGGAGTGACACCAACTACATGGAAAATGAGAAATGGGTATTTCTGAAGGAGGAAGAAAGTGGGGAGGGTTGAGGCTTTAATAAAAAATAGATTTTTTTTTTAATTTTTTAAAATACTTTATGAATTAATTATATAGAGGTTTTTTTAAAAAATTAAATGTAATGCCACATGTCATCATATTATTGGTAAAATTAATATGAATTCGCGTTTGAGATACACGCGTTTCTATTTTTCAATTGATTGTCAGTTTGTGTCAAATAGGTATAAATTTTTTAATGTTTAAGTATTCAATAGGTACATTCCTTAATTGAGGTGTTGAAGTGAAATATGAGGACAACATTAAGTGGCTATGGATGACTTAGGCCTTTATCAGGCTATATGAGAATTCAGACCACTTGTAGTTCGGTATGCTTGATTTAACGCATGATTTTAAAAGAATTCAGAGGTCACATGATGCTTAATTATGAAGGGGCCGGAATTCTCATTTAAGGGTTAATGTTGGAAAAATTCGAGATTTTGACATTGATTTTGCCTACATAGCCATAAACCATAGGAATCAGCCTGCTTGTAGTTCTACTGGATCGGTTAAAAAGGAAACTAACTATATTAGATAACCT
Organism: Solanum chmielewskii; assembly: GCA_027704785.1. NCBI lineage: Eukaryota > Viridiplantae > Streptophyta > Magnoliopsida > Solanales > Solanaceae > Solanum > Solanum chmielewskii. Next base: position 24,458,716 of record JAKWIX010000328.1, read on the forward strand.
TTGGTTTTGGAAGAGTAACGCCTTTAGTATGAAAAAGAGGCGTGTAACCTTTTATCCATGAATGTGGTGCACTTCACACCTATAATTAAAAACTTACGTGGACATAATTTCCAAAGATCTTGATGTATTGTCACTTAGATTGGAAAGATGCTTCTGGCAGATACCTAAATTTTTGAATGCAAAACTTAAACCAATAAACCTAAAGGAAAACCCACATGCCTTCTGATAGGGGTGTGGTTTGATTTTGGCGGAAGGCGCTCCTCTGCTCGTTTCCTAAGAGTTTTCTACTCCTCTTTAGACTATGTGTCAGTTCTCTGCTAAGAAAAGTTCCATGTTATGCCGCATCATTTTTGATGTTGTCCGCACCTGTGGTTTATTTTGGAGAATTCATCCTTTCGGAAGCCCTTGACAAAGAGTGAGATAAAAGTCATTAGCATAAAATGCAATTCAAATAGGAAATAGTGTGTTTTACAGTGTTGACACTTAATTTGTCTCCTAACATTTAACGTCAACTCCATTGGGTTTGACGTAAGAAAATAAAGTTTATATCTTATGTTTGCAATATAATATTCATGTATTCTTCATTTGATGTCAAAATAATAAAAGGATGATGCCATATGTCGTCAATTATTTTAATGTCGTACTTTATGACTCTCTTACTATCGCTTTGGAAAGAAAAATGATGTAGTCGATGTTGATCTTCCCGTGATGGGTTAATATTTCTATTGGAACGCACGACTTCTTTCTTCAATGCATGACTTCTATTCCGCGAAGCATGAATTTTTTTTCTTGCAATGCATGACTTCTTTGCCGCGATGCATGGATTCCTTCTCTTCCATGATCTATATTCTGCGATGCATGAATTCCTTATCTGCAATGCACGAACTCTTTTCCGTGCTGCATAAATATTTCTTTTCTTCTTAAAATGTGTGACTTCTTTCCGCAATGCATGACGTTTTCCGTGATGTATGAATTTCTTCTCCTTCAATGCATGACTTCTTTTCTGCAATGCATGAATTTCTCTCGCGATGCATGACATTTTATCTGCAATGCATGAATATCTTCTCGCAATGCATGCCATCTTTTCACTTGCAATGCATTTCTTCTTTTTTTGCAATGCATGAATATCTTCTAGCGATGCATGACATTTTTTCGCAATACATGAATATCTTCTAGCGATGCATGACATTTTTCCGCAATGCATTAAGTTTCTCTCGTAATGCATGACATTTTTTCCACAGTGCATGAATATATTCTCTCAATGCATGACATTTTTTCCCTTTCGTGATGGATGACATTTTTCCCACAATGCATGAATATCTACTCGCAATGCATGACATTTTTCCCGTAATGCTTGAATTTTCTCTTGCGATGCATGACATTTTCCTGCAATGCATAAATATATTGTCTTGATGTCATCCTTGGTTTCAAATGAAGATAGTGCTTTAATCGAGCAACATATTATATTTTGGGTGCCTTCTGGATAGTGATATCATCCAATACGACAATACGTTAACAATAACGTTCAAGGTAGTGTATCCTCTAAATCTACAATACGAATAAAATGACCTTATGGATAGTGTATCTTCTCAGTTGACAATACAAATAAATGAAAAGAATGGAACTCAAAGAAGCGGTACCATCTCAAATAAAATAACCTTCCTGGTAGTAATATCATCATGTCTGATAATTTGATGTAGTTAATGCCTCTCAAGTATCTTGTTGAAAATCCATAAAATACATTTCCTCAAGGTTTTCATTTGTCTCATCTCGAACATAGCGAGACATTAATTATAGACTTCATGTTGTTGGGATTTTGATGAATTAGTGCTATTCATGTTTCCAAGTCTTCAATATAAGCCACATAAATTATTTCCTTATCCCATAGAAAAATTGTTAATTTTGGGGAGCTCTTCGCCCTTTTGACTTCCCCGTATTTGTCGAATGGAGAAATATACTGATTTTGTGGTAAGAAAATAAAAACCTGCATCCACAGAAAAAAATTTGTTTTAAAAGAAAGTGGTCTGTGTTGATCTCTTTGCTTGTCTGTTCCTTGTTCTGCTATCTTCGATTGATTTTCTCTGATCTCCTGCCTCATGATAGATAAGATAAAATATTTTATACAAAGATAGATAAAATATGAACGAAATATTTTTATGAAAATAGATTTTCAGAAGTAGTAATTGGGAAAGGTCACTGTCGAGTGTCATGTCACGTCAAGCTCAGTGAACTTCTTTGTGTCTAATGTTTGGAGGTTGATTATTTGCTGAAAAGTGTTCAAAGTTGCTCTAGGCTGCCGATACGCCCATGTTGACAATCCTCAAAAAAATCTCCCAGTTAACTGGCTTGGGTAATCTTTAACTAATGGTGAGTAAATTACGAAATTTTTGAGATCCTCTCAAAATTAATTCTAGGTGCGAAATTCGAAGTGACTTCAGTCTTAACTTGTGGAGGAAAAATCTTGTTCTAAAGAATTTCTTGAGTCCCTTTGAATTTTTTTTCCAAGTTTCTATTATAAAGAAAAATAGAAATTCTATAGGAGATATGACCAGACCCTTGTTGATCCCACATATCCCGTTGAGGCAGGAATCAGGTCAAACGTAGTTTTCCATAAAGGTTAGCAACAATAAGATAATTACAACGAAAAACGACTGAGGCCGACATAGGCCTCCTATGTATCTCATTCTTGAAAATTCAAGTCAAACGTAGTTAAAATTAAAATAAATATTAAAGGGGATAAACGGTGTGATCGCGGTTGACGTAGGTCTTCAACATATCTCATTCATGTGAATTGAGGTCATACATAGTTCAGTATAAGAGGGAAAAGGTTTTAAACAACGCAAACACAAGCAAATAGAAAAATTACAAGGAAATTATAGAAATATAAAACTGAATCTTCACACATAATATCTCTTAACAACATATGAGTTGATCGGTTTCGGCAATGCGGTGCCATCCATCTCAGACAGGATCAAAGTACCTCCGAATAATACCTTGCTAACCATGTAAGGTCCTTGCCAACTCAGTGAAAAATTTCCTTTGTACTCATCCTGATGAGGAAAAAAGCACTTAAGGACCAACTAACATATTTTTAATATTCTTGCTCTGACTCTTTTGTGGAAAGCACGAATCATTGTCTGTCGATACAGTTGACCATGAAAAATGACAACCATTCTCTTCTCATCAACAAGGTTAGCTGATATATCCGCTGAAGGATCCACGCAACATTATCTTGGATGATTCTCAAGGATGGTATTTCAACTTTAGCATGTATGACTGCTTCTGTTCCATACACTAGCAAGTACAAGGTAGCTCTAATCGATGTTCTGACAGTCGTTCGGTATCCTAATAAACCATATGGAAACATCTCATGCCATCCTTGATAATTGTCAATCATATTCCTCAAAATCATCTTGATGTTCTTATTAGCGGCCTATATAACTCCACTCATTTGACGATGATAACAGATTGAGTTTCGGCGAGTAATCTTAAACTGCTCACATATATCTCTCATCAAAAGACAAATGAGATTTGTGCAATATTTGCGCCATTATCATTTATGATGGATTCTGATACTCAAAACTTGCTTATCAGATTGTTGTGAACAAAGTCAGCTACAACTCTTTTAGTTACTAATTTGTACGAAGCTACTTTCACCCACTTGGTGGAGTAGTTAATGGCAACAAAAATAAATATGTGTACATTAGAAGTGGATGACTCTATGAAACCAATGACATCCATGCCCCAACCTACGAATGGCCAAGGTGAATTCATAGCATTAAGTTCATTCGGCGGCACTCAAATCAAATATTCATGCACCTGACATTTAGACATTTCTGCACAAACTTACAACAATCATGCTCTATTGTCATCCAAAAATAACCGGATCGAAGGATTTTTCCTTGCTAGAGTGAGTCCATTAATGTATGTACCGCAGAATCCAACATGTATTTGTTCAAGGAGCTTTGCAGCTTCGATAGCATAAACACATATAAGAAGGCCAAAATCTAAAATCTTATCATAAAGTATTTCCCCACTTAGAAAGAAATTGAGAGTCATATAACATATTGACTTCTTCTTGTTGAATGTTGTATTCTCGTGATAAGATATGGTCTCTCATTACTTATTGATATCAAAATACCATGGCAAACCATATGGTTCTGCTTCAACATGTGAACAATGGACTGGTTGCTCCTTTATCTCTATATCCAGAGAATCAATATAATAAGTATCTGGATGTTTAATCATTGAGGGGATGGTTGGAACAACATCAGTTAACTCATTCTGCATTCTGGGCGTCTTTCTAAACTCAATGTTGCAGTATCTCTTGCATAACTTCTGTATATATTGCATATACGGTGTCATCTTTGCATTTTTTACGGCCTATTCTCCTTGAACTTGATGAATAAACAAATTTGAATCTCCAATAACTAGTAACTCATGAACAATAATGTCAATGACCATTTTCAAACAAAGATCATACTCAGCCATGTTGTTCGTGCAATTAAATAAGAGTTGAGCCTCCATAGGGTAGTTTTTACCAGATTCTTACACTAAGACTGCACCGATAACTTTTCCTTTGTGGTTTGCCGCTCCATAAATAAATACCCATCAACAAGGGTATGCTTCATAAATATCCTCACCCACAAATTAGCTCCTATTAGTCACATACACAATATCAAATTTACTTAACGGCATCTAAAATTTAGCCAACTTTCTGATCGACATCGCTTTCTGAAAAAATGTATAGTTCAATGGGTCCATCCTAGAAATGTGGTATCTGGTATAAGATGACAAATAGTGTGTCAACTTCTCAGCAATAAAAGTCAAATAACAACACCTTCTCTCCAAAATAGTATAACGAGCCTCGTATTGAGTGAATTTCTGGCTCAAATTATAAATAACTCGCGCTTTCTTCCTTGTCTCGTCGTGTTGACCAAGCAAACACCCAAACGCATTATCTGAGACAGACAAATATATCTATAATGGAATCCCTTCTCATGGTGGAACCAACACTAGTAAATTGGAGAATATAATTCTTGATGGCATCAAATGCAGTCTCACTTTCATCGGTCCACTTTGCAAAGCATCCTTCTTCAATAACTTGAAGATAGTCTCACACACTATGGTGGATTGTGCTATGAATCGACTAATATAGTTCGACCTTCGTAAGAAACTCATCACTTCTTTCTTCGTCATTAGAGGAGGTAAATCCTGGATTTCCTTAATCTTAGAACAGTCAAGCTCAATCCCCCTTCCGCTGACTATAAATCCCAAAAGCTTACCAGCTAGCACCTCGAAAGCACATTTAGTGGGATTTAAGTTCAAGTTATATTTACACCAATGGTCAAAGAACTTCGTTAAGTGAGTGAAGTGGTTCGAACTAGTACGAGACTTGATTATTATGTCATCTACATGCACTTCAATCTCCGTGTAAATCTTGTCATGAAATATGATCATCAAAGCCCTCATATAAGTAGCACTAACATTTTTAGACCAAATGGCATCACCCTACAATGATATACACCCCAAGACGTAACAAAAGCCTTTCTTTTCTACATCTTCTTCATCCATCAAGGTCTGATGATAACCTATGTAACAATCCACAAATGATTGTATTTCATGCTTTGCATAGTTATCAATCAGGATGTGAATGTTCGGCAATGGAAAATTTTCTTTTAAGCTTGCTTTATTTAGATCTCTGTATTCAACACAAATTTTGATCTTCCTATATTCTTGGTAATCAGAACGACATTGTCCAATCAAGTCGGATACTGTATCACTTGCACTAATTGATACTAGATTTTCTTGGTAATATCTTCTGTGATCTTTAAACTCAATTCAGGATTGAACTTTCAAGTCTTTTGTTTTACTGGGCTGAAACCTCGATTAATCGGCAATTTGTGGGACACCACATTGGTATTCAACCCTAGCATATCGATGTAAACCTAAACAAACACATCAATTTATTCACTAAGCACACGAATCAGGTCCCTTCTTTGAGCTTCATTCAGATGGACACTGATTTGGAACTCGTTAACGCACTCTTCGTCACCAAGATTTATGGTCTCGGTTTCTTCCAAATTTGGCTTATGGTTGTTCTCAAATTGCCGAAATTTCTCAACAACTATTCGTGTACCTCATTTTCTTCTTAATATTCTTCACCTTCATCATCACCTGCCTCATTTTGTTCGTTTAGCTCGTGACATGACCTGACATTGGCATGTTTTACTGAAAAAATAAACAGACAATGTTAGAAAAGTAAAACATTGTAAATAAGTAAATATAAATAAGTTTTTGATAAAAGAGTCTTTCATTCAAATTAAAAAGAAAACGCAAAATCTTGCCATAGTGACAAGCCTTGTTGAATTTTTAAACATTTTCCAAGGGAATTTCAAAATTCAAACAATTTAAACCGAAAATGGTGGCTCTCAGACCTCTTCAAGACTACAAACAATTTTCAAAATAGGTATAAACATTTTCCTTTCAACAAAGATGTTCGTGGAATCAAGATTGTTGTTGAGGTACAGTTCTGTAGCTGCTCCCCAGGCTCAGCATCACAGTTGCCAGATGTCTTGACCTAATCCTCTATGAAAGCATCAATCTGTTCAAAAAGGCCTAAGACTCCTTCCCCCAAGGGTATCATTGTCGACATACTCTAAAACGAGAATTGATTGGTACATATGAGGAATTGGCCTTTCCAATGCTTGATAAACATTTTTGCTCCTTATCTGTGGTTCATCATCTATAGGGACATACCCCAAACCAAATATCTCTCCTTTCACGAGAACTTGGATAGGCTCAACAATTCCTTGGAAATTCCTTCCAATCAAAAACCATGCTCGAATTCATTCTAAAGCATCACCATAGCGATCATCTTATATACAGGGGGCATAGGGGGATTTGTAGCCAAATCATCACCGGTGGCATTTACTATCTCCACCGTGTAGATATCACAACCTTTGTAAAATTCATCGACGATTGACACATACCCATTGGAATGGCTTCCCACCTTGAATGACCAATTCTTGCTCCTCCCGGACAAATTTCACTGACTAGTGAAGGGTAGAGGGAATAACTCCAGCCATGTGGATGAATGACCTCCCCTAAAGAAGGTTGTAGCTAATGTTATTGTCCATCACCTGAAACTCCACATTTAACTCCGCGGGACCCATCTGAATGACCAAATTTACTGCTCCATGTGTATCTCACTACACCCCATTGAAAGCCCTCACATTGACTTGGTTCTATTGAAGCTTCCCCAAGTCACACTTCACCTGCCTCAGAGTCGATAGTGAGAAAACCTTTAGGCCGGATAAACATCAACCAAGACATGGTTCATAACCATATCTCAACATGCAATAGTGACATTTAAAGATTTGTGCATCTTTCCTTTAAAGGGCAACTCTTCGTCACAGAATTTGATTCGATGTCCTCGGATAACCTAGTTGATCACAGCTGCTAATTTTTCACTGCTTATTAACACAGTTACATAGGTGACATCCAAATTCTTCATTCAGGCTTGTGTATGCAAGTGCGAACTCATTAGCAAGGGCAACACAAAAATCTGACTTGGAATCTTCTCCAAATGTTTAACAATTAAATAGTCTTTAGGCTGCATTTTTCTCCAAATTTTTTTAGTTCAGCTTCAGCCTCACTTATCAGCCTCGTTTCTTGGTCCTTCTTTTATCCTCCATGAGCCAACTCCTCCAGCGTATAACATGTGCCAGACGTAGTCGTTCCTTGAGCAAAAGTACTTTCGATCACAAACCTCGATCGAGTAGGAGTTTCTATTGGCACCAAGGCAACAACCTTCTCAGATGTTAGAATCACAAACTCCTTCTTTTATTTTATACTCAATGAAGCTAGTGCCTTTTATAGTTCATCACAAACGATTGGAACTATATCTTTTTTCATGCCCCAATCTTCATCTGTCTCTATAATAATGATATTGACACCGCAATGAGTTTGAAAAGGATTACTACAGAAGTTGGGCGCGACCTTCTGGAGGGAGACCACCTTTTGGTCAATCAAATCCTTGATCTTGTGCTTGAGGTTAATACAATCCTCAGTATCATATCAAATGTTGTTGGAGTGATATGCACACTTATTATTAGGTTTGTAAAATCTTGAAATAATTTCCACTATCTTGGGCCCTACCAGATGGATATAAACTGCCGCCGTTAATCGCTCATACAACTTTTTTCAGTTTTCGATAAGCGGAATGAAAAATCTTGTAGGTTTTTTCTCAAATTTGGGATGAGGGGGATCGTAATTGTCTTGTTGTGGAGGAGGCATCTGACTATTATTTTGGACTTTAGGACGGGATCTTGATATCTTGGATAGGAATTAGTCTGCTAAGTTTGCAATGGATATTGGTAGTTCGAAGGGATATTTTTGTAAACGAAAGCTTTGGCTTGATATACCGGGGGAGGCTCTTTGTAATTTGAATGCACGTTGGCAAAGTGAGGAGTGACACTTTGGTAATGATGAGATGGGGTTTGGTAATATGAAGGGGAATTTTTGTAGATGGGAGGTGGAGCTTGATAATTGGGAGGGGGGAAGTACTTTGGTAAGCAGGAGGAGCATTTTGATTATTGGGGGAAGGGGTATTTTGATAATCAGCTTGTGTATAACAAGCCTGGTAAGAACACTGTGAAGGTCGAGAATGAACATGGTATGCTGATAATCTTTTTGGGGTCTTCTTAACCTCATAGAGAGAACAGACACATTGTCTCTCTAATTTTCAACGAACTAGATTATCCTGGCGTCGCAAAAACACGGGAAATCTTCCTTGTTCTTAATCCATCTTTCATAGTCTCACCTACCTTGACTATCTTAGCAAACTTTGCTCTAACTAGAAACATGATGCTATCATAATACTTAGGTTCCTGAACCCGCATAAATACTTCAACAATTTTCTTTTTAGACATAGAAGGCCGAACTCTTACTACATTCTTTAGCCATCTGTACGAAAAATCTTAGTAGCTGTCGTTATATTCCTCATTCATCTTTTCTAGGGAATAACGATTAAGGATAATCTCCACGTTGTAAGAAAATCGTATGATGATGTCCTTGGCCAGGACATTGTAACTAGGTAAGTGTCTTCTTTCGTTGGATCTGAACCACTCTAGACCCTCTCTTCTTAGACTCTGCAAAAGTGTCGCATCAATACAACTTCATCTCTCCCAACTCCCACGAGCTGGATGCAGTAGGCCCTTAAAAGCGCTAAGGGATTCCCTATTCGTCTAAAAGTTTCAAATTTTGGCATCTAGAACCCTTCTAGAAGGTCCAAATTCGGTTTTAATGTATAGATCTTCATAATTCAAGGAGGAAACCTTGGGAACAGATTGCAACTTCTTTATTGCCTTTTGGATCTCTTCTTTTATATCCAACTTGGAGACCTCTTCCTTCGATCTCCATTCCCTTTCTTGCTCTTCATAATTGTCGAGATCGAAACCATTCACATCATGCTTATTAGGAATGGGGAATTTGAATGTGGTTCTCTGGGGTAGTGGTTAAATGACAGAGAGACTTGCGGTGTTTTGAGTTGTTTGGTAGTTTTGAGGTTATGTTTAGAAAATAGTGTGGTTATTTTTGTGATAAGGGATGTTTGGTGATGAATGTGTATTGTTTTTGTGGACGTGGAGTGGTTTGGTGATTGGTAGTTTGAGGAGGAGGTGGTATTTGAGGATTATTATTTTGAGGAGGGGGTAGAGTTTTGTACGAGGCTGATGAGTATTGATGATATTGCATGGTTAAGTCTATAACTGAGGGATTTTTAGAAGGAGTGGATGGTGGATTCTGATCTTGTTCCATGTTTCAAGAGGGAAAGTACAACGGAGGCCTTCCATTTGTCAAAGAATTAATTGGTAAAACCCAGTGGAGGCAGATCCTGTCTCCTTTGCATTTCAACCCTCATTTTGGCAATCTACAGCATGATCATGTCGTTTTGATCTGCGATGGTAGGTTGAGCAATGACAACGTCGGTCAGGATAATTTCTTCATTGTTATCCCCCATCGTTGCTTTTCCCTTATATGAACTTTGACCGGGAAAGGCATCTGCAGGGCCTTATGATCTTGTAAAGTAAGGATTATCAACCAGCTTATCGACACAAACAAGTTTTAAGTACCTGTGGAAGGAAAACAACTCAAAGAAAATTTTTTTAGTTTGAGTTAAGAATACATAATGCAAGATATCACATAGAGAACAGATAAGCACACAAAAGTTGCTTTGTTTAAGGACATGCAAAGCCACGAGTAAAGGGAAACTGATTTTTTGAACAAGCAGGAGTTTGCTCGTTTTAATTTTTGAGTATCTTAGAGAGGTTAAAACACGTTGAGCTAAGGTCTTCTTTGTTGCATCTGTATTGACGTTGGTTGATTAGAGCCTCATATTTCCTTGTAGAATGAAAGGGGGAGAATTAAAATTTTGAAAGATAGGGTTCGGGGCTTGAAAGGCTGCCTACGTAGCTCACAAGGAGAATCCTGGCCCTACATAGTTCGAATACAAAAGGAAATACTTGTTTTCATTCATTTATTCTCTCATGATTACATGGGAATTGAAAAACAAATGATAAAGCTTATAAACATAAAGGTGACTCCATCTCAGTCATTCTTCTTCTTTCCATAGCATCAGTCGCGGGGAATAAACTCGACTCGAATCTTTCCCATGTTAATGAGGGATTCCGATGCTGTGATCTGTCGCGTCATGACAGGAATAAGGTTTCCATATCACTACCCCAACGGGATCGAGTGCTTTATCATCATCTTGTTTAGAAGCTAAGACTCCCTTCTGAACCAAATCATTATAGATTTCCAGCTATGTCTTCTTAAACGGCGTGAATTAGTGACAACAAATCGGGTGTGCTTAGTGAATGATTCATTCGCCTCTAGTTAGTCATAGGTGAGGACAATATTATCACCCCACATGTGCGGGATCTACCCAGTGTCAATCAGATTGCAGATTCTTGTCTTAAGTTGCGCACATTCCTCTATGTATGTCTTCATTGGTTTAGGTGGAAAGCACTCATCTTCTGAGAGTTTTCATGCCCAATTCTTAAAGTTATTCCCTTATGAGGTTTCAACGTGAGGTGCTCGTACAAAAGAGTGCATGACATGGCCCTTGTTCCCACACTATGTGTTAGCTTATACGCGGAAAGAGTGATCCATTTGTCTCCTCCCTTTAGACGTCGAAGGAAATAAGGCACATAGATGATTTTCTCATCGACATTCTCCTCAATCTGTCTAGGGTGAGTGTCTTGGGGACAACTGTTAGCTTCTTGACTGAAGAGAGAGTGTTTCCCGTGTATTTTCTGAATTCTATTAGTCATAACCTCTGTCTCTCTATCCCATGGCGCTTCTTGTCATCCTAGTTACCAAGTCCTCATCTAGAGCCATAGTTGCAGCTCTGACGATTGTTAAGGAAATTTAAACTTGGATTTCTCTTTCTCCTGCGTAATGTGTTGCATCAACTTCTCTAACTCCTCTCTAGTAGGCTCTGCCTCGACATTCTTACACTTTTACATAGTAGTGATTTTGCCTTCCCTGATATGATTTATTAATGTTTAGGATTTGGGTACTAGGAATTTACTTTTTGGCTAAGAAACTCAAGACTCGGGAAATATTTGGTCGAACATTTCTGATGGTCGAACATTTCTAATAGTGACTTGTATATTTTTTTTGGAATTTATAACAAGGAGTGGGTTAACAACGTCCTCATTCAAAGAAACATAGCATACAAGTATACAAACAAATATCGCGTCCTAAAAATGCATGTGACCCTTTTGTGCTAAGGGTAGGCCTAGAGATTTGAAGGATGTACATGTCATTTAAAACATTTCATTGTCCCCAAACCCAAATTTATAGAAACTTTGCAATAACCTTAATGGGGATACATAGTTGGGAAAATGGGATACAAATAATCAGTCCCACACAGAGTATAATCTTAAACTAAGTTTTCATATATGGTCCTTCGATCTTGATTTCTTATCTTTCCTAGATATTGATGCCTTTGTAAGGACAGTGGCTTATACAAATCTTTCTTTGACTAGAACAAACTATTCAACTCCCGATCCGTAAGGAACAATAGTTTTTCAAATAACGTATACAACCTTCAAATTTAAACATGTAAGCATGAATGTCTAATTAGGCCGTGGGAAATTTTGTACTCAATGTGGTCTTTCTAATGGACCCTACACGCGTTGGGTGTTAATCCAACCTAGGTTAATGCTTACATTTGAATTTGATTTCGCTCTAACCTATGTTGACTAGAATTGGTATAGAAATGACGGTTACCCAATTCGGACAAACAATGGGCTGAAGCTAATAAACGATGTTGGATGACCGTAAGTCAACTATTCATTTACTACTTCCAAATATAAGACTTGCGTGTTTTTCTTAAGTAAGTCATGGTACGCCACGTACCTACCTTTGTCCTAATGCAAATGATTTGCCGTTTGGCGGAGTAGATGCATAAAAATGCAAGAATGAAATAATATGATAAATAAAGCAAGTAAACAATTATTGTACACATAGACAAACTTGTTATTTTTAAGGTTAGTACCCTTCAAATCTCTAGTAGACTCGTCATTCTTGTTTTATTTAATGAAAAAATATTTCTATTTGTTTTAGACTTGGTTTTAGAGTCGCCACATTAATTTTGAAAATGATCAAGATAATTGTTCTTCCAATCGGGCTAAAACAGGAAACATATTTGAATGAGTTTTAAAAGTGGTTCGGGGGTTCTTATTAGTATTTTAGGAAGGTGCTGAAGACACCTAAAATACCCACTAATGTGGTTTTCCGACAACTAAAATGTTTGGCAAAAATATCAAACTTAATATTTAGATAAAAATTATTTAGAATTTTTTTGAAAAGTTATTTTATTATCTAGATGAGTTTCTAAGTAATTAAATTTATTTATTATCATTGAATTCCATTTAGACTTGGTTGGTTTAGCTTAAACCGTTAAAACGAGATAGAGACTTGCGGGGATTTGAATTCTTTAACTCTAAACTAACTAAATTAGTTAATTGAGCAAACAAGAGGTAAAATAAGAGTGTGAGAGAGAGACAAAGTCTGATTGTATCCAAGTCCGGTTTATGTCCGCCTGGACAAGTATTTGGACCCATTACTCTTTGGGCCTTAGACCCAATTTTTCACCTATCCTAAAATTATAACAAAGTAACAATACAAAAAGGCCAAGGGCTTAGGCCCAAAAACAACAAAACACAACATTTAAAATAGGTTTGGACTCTTGTCCAAAAATCTTCAACTCCTTTGTTTGCTCCGAATTCTACAAGTTCGGGACCCATTCGTCAATTTTATGAGCTTGACTCGATAAAGAAACTTTGAGCCTTTATTGTTCTCCCAAAATACAAGAGAAGGAGTTAAGAGTTTGTAGCGAACTCAACCAGATTTCACATACAAGATAACAAATAAAGTACATTAGCATATTTTCTTTCAGTGTGACAAAATGAAGTGTTAAGATAAAAAAGGGGGAATAAATTAAATAACATTTAGACAATAATGAAAAGGGAAAAATCACGAATACTTAGCAAATATTTTTTGTGGGGCAGAGGACACTAATGGGGAAACATATCAAAATACATTCAAAATGTTTTCTAGAAGCCAATAATGAAAGACACAAAGTGCCCAAAGTTAATATCTTAAACAAATAGTGGCATGTTCCAGTAAAATAAATAGCACAGACTAAATTAGATTGTGGAAAACAAGAAAGATTCAAATCGATGCATATATATATACTTGTATCGATGCCTTGATATGCGACATGAAAATCTAAACGAGGTAGACAAACAAACAAACAAAGTAAACTTTAATATCGATAGATTCTAGTTCATGAATCTAGCTAAAGAAAAAAAGACATGGCACAAAGTGAAGTCATTCTCTAAGGGAGTATTTTAAAAGATCATAAGCGCAAATTAGTGGCCAAACAGATCATCGCATCACAACTAATAAAAATTTTTATGACCTTACATCATTACAAAGTGTTCAAAGCTTTGGATAAAGGCTACAAGTTTACTAAATTAAAGGGAACACAGCTATATCTGTACACACACACACACATACACACACACACACACGTATTTATATATATATATATATATATATATATATATATATATATATTCTTTATGGAGAAATGCTAGAATAGAAAGGATGGCAAAACAATGGATAAACATGGATTTTAATCAAAATTCAAGATTTTGAGTCATGAACAACACCAAAATGGATTTGTTTCTTCGTACAGTGTCATGAACACTTATAAAACAACAATGTAACTTTTGAAAGATCAAATGGAAAAATGGCACAAATTTTTTATTAAACTTTCGGCAAAGTGAAGACATGAAAAGAAATGGCCCGGGCAAATCATTTCAAGCAGTAAGCTAAATAAAGATTCTTAAATAGAGAAATAAAACTAAGCTAGTGAAGTAAAATTTCATTATACCACACACGATTCTATCATTTAACCTCGAAAGCTTAAGCCTAGATGGATAGCAACACTGGTCGTAGCAATCCAAAATGCATTGAAACAATAAGAGTCACTGACATCGAACAAGAAGACCCAAGAATGAGAACAACAAAGCAAAACATTAAAAAAAGGTTATAAGAAAATGCAGACAGACCATAAATTTTGAAAGTTCTTCCCTCTATAACATGTTGACTCTGGAGGCCAACTAAACAATTAAGAAAACATACATATCATGCTAAAACATATCAATAGCACATCGGCCGAACATGGAATAGCATGAAAAGCAAAACTTTGTTTAAACATATCGAATAGGGCAGTAATCAAATAATATCATATTAGAGAAAATGGACAAAACAAAACTATTAAAACAAGCATGCGACCTTCCCATATATGTTAACTATACTGGTGATTTGAGCTTACATGAATAACAACATTAAACACCACGGACAACCATGCCGGATACGACACCTTACCATTTATATGTCCTACAAATATAAATACTGTAGACCCCCATGACATAAATAGTAAGTTCGAGAAATAAGAGAAGAACGAAACTCACAAGCAAACTGAAGACTTCAACATTATATGCAAATCTACAAGTTCGACTCAATCAAATAATAAAGTTGTATGAGAGCAAATATAAAGTGTAAAAACATAATAAAACCACTAGTAAGTAACCACAAACAGCCCTATAACAAAACCTCTCCAACACCACACATGTCATTTCCTTGAGCATAGACGAAAAGACATGAAAAATGTCATAGAGAGAAAGACGATACCTTTTCTTGGGCAGAGGCACTGGGATAAGACGAGCAGAAGACAACCAACACACAATCACTAATAAAACAACAAGCGAGAGGTATGTTCAATAACTCAAACTTGGACTAACTTCGAAGAATAATGATGATTGAGTTGGCGGAATGAGACTCTGATTGACAACTCACTCTTCCTTCCCCTTTCTCAAATGTATTTGATGACTAAATGCTTATGCTGTTCTTTTTCTTGGCTAAAACAAAATAATTCCACCCAACCCAAAATAATGAGGAAATAGAGGCGATATATAGGTAAAACAAGGGTAGGATTTTTTGGGGGAAAATATGTGGATACAATCGGGTAAGAACAAAGGCACAAATTCGAAAATCAAAACTTATCCCCAAAAATCAAGGAACATGCTTAATTGATTCCTAATTCCCTATGGATTGGAAAGAGTTGGACGTCTTGGATCGATCCATCGTATTTCTTGTGTCACGCATCTCCATCCGAAGGTCACAAGGACGAAAATGTGTGCCTTTCTTGGTGCATTTGCTACATCAACTGTACGAGTTGAGAAAAACGTCAAGAAAGAAGACAAGAATGCAACGTACTACCTATACGCGTTAGTGCCTCTCAAGCAAGAAGGGCGTCGCTGGCTTTGACGCGATTGGAATCATGACACGCGCTTGCTGCTACTTCGATGGGGAAGACGAAAAGGAAACAATCAAGGGTCATTCACGCAGTTGTTTTTCTGGGAATCACATGCTACTTTTGGATTCTTTAGATTTGGAAGTGGGCCAGGTTTGGGCAAAGGGGATTTGGGTTGTGTTTTTTTGTTTTTAAAGAGTGATTCGAGTTGGGTTAATTTGAGGAGTGGGCTGGGAATAGTGAATCAGGGTGAATTTTCGGTACTAAGATGCTTACAATTTAATGGGAGGCCTAAAAATTGATCTCTAAAATAGGTCACCAGTTTTAGACAATTGTGCTTAATTTAAGGAACTTGACTAATATTTTAACTAAGAGGAATTAATATAATTAATTAACAAGCTTCTTAATGTCAAGGAAATAAAATAATTAAAAATATTTCTTGAGAAAATTTTCAAATAATTATAAAATATGTTAATTATATGCAAAATTATTTAAACCGTATATATTATGAAAATAGATAAGATAAATTAAAAATAAGTTGAAAAGTATTTTAATTTTTTATTAAATTTAATTATTTAAAATCGTTTAGAATTAAGAAGCTCGTTAATTAACTCCTATCGGGGAGGGTCAAAATTGGGTGTCAACAGTGAGTCTTCGAGTAATTCTAGGTACTGAGTTGATTAATGGATTGGGAATAATCTTGTCCTAGGTAGTATTAAGGATCATTTATGTAAGCTTGAAGAGGGTGTATGGGCTGTGTCTTCTTGTCCTACTTAAGTGAGTCTTAGGATAATTTTGGATGAGGATTTTGTGTGTTGAGTAGGTTACTGTAATGTTACTGTGAAATGACCTAAATTGTTATAAATTGAATATGACTTTGAATGTGTTTTATAATGTGATGTTTGGTGTTTAAATGTAGTTCTTACACTTATGATATGAAGTTTTAACCTACAAAAGCATGTTTTGACTCAAATGTCCGTTTATTATGATTTATACATTATGCTATACTTCGTACATTCATTTTACTAATTTTATACTTTTTATCTATTTCTTAAGGTCTGATTAGCAGGTGAGGGTTGTCTTGAAGCAACACTTTAATCTAGATTCTTTCAAAGCAATGTTGAAGTATGTCCTCACTTGACTCCATGACATAACTATCTTTAGACTTCTTTTATTTAAATTATTGTAATAGACTAAGATTTTACATTTTTATTATATGGGCAGTGTCCCAAGTTTTCATGTGTATAATATGGTGGCTTGAGACTTTGTTATATTCCTTATGTTTATAGTGAAAGATTTTTGAAGTACTATTTCATGTGAATAGTTTTCATTCTGCACTACTTTTCATACATGTATGAGATGACTGATGTCATAAAGGCTTGTACAAGACCCCTGAGAGGTCGAGTACGCTGTATCTCCATCCGAGAATGATGTATATTATAGAATGTACTCTTGGGTCGTGACATTGATTTAACAACCTTAGATCACCCCTTAGTCATTACCGGCGTATTCGACCTCTTGGAGGTCTTATACAAGCATATTATCATTCATTCAAAACATAGGTATGAGAAGTAGTGTGGAATTAAAACTTTTCACAACAAAGTAAATAAGAAAACTCTTTTATAAAACATAAGAAAAACTAAATCTCGTCACTATCCATCTTATAAACATCTCATTTTTATAGGGTTACAACCCTTACATTGAAAGAACGATACAAGTATTTATTGAAACAAAACTAGAAAGAACATTCACGTCCTCAAACATATGAGGAGATACCAAGAGTCTTGAGAGCACGATCTACTTCCTAAGCTTCAACTCCAAGTTCCTCACTTTCTTCCACCTATACTTGTAGTAATAGAGAAGATTGTTGAGTTAGTACAATTAAGCACTAAGTATTACACTCCTGCATAAAAATGCTTTAAAGAGCACATTTTAGTTGAAAGATGTTTTTCTTGATATTTTGGTAAAACTTCATGAAATCAACTATTATAGACATCATACATGCCCATCATTAACATACAGAGTAATACTTCCATAATTCTCAAAATATAACCATATTCATTAAGTAACTCATTAACCATTTAGACACTTAATCCAAAGTTATCTTAAGACCTACCTAGGTAAGACATGAACAGAATGCCTATACAACCTCTTCATTACACTCCTAAGTTTTCCTTAAGACTACAAATATAAGTATATTTCCTTTACATAACAAATCAACAAGTCAACATTCATTATTAAAGATATAAGAGGAAACATTCATGCATTTAAGAACTTCACATAGAGACCATCCTCTAGGATAACTCAAAGTTACACTTGTGCAATGTGAAAGTAGCATCACATTCTACTACTCCCACTTAATGCTCCTTTGGAACCACCCTAGAATAGGCACATCACATTTGACCTTTCACATAACCTTCATTAACAATAGACTTAAGACCAACATGCTTCATCAATATTAGAAATAAAGTTAATTTACTTCCTTCACATCATATAGAAACCCATTCATTTATTAATATTATAAGGACATACGAAGACTCCTTCCAAATATCTACTTGTGCAATGCATAGATGGCGTCCCATTCCACCCCCTACCCTAAGTAATACACCCTAAAGAAGACATGGTCATTACATTCTTTTATGGGGGCTAGCCTTAACCAACATAGACCATAGGATCTTAACATGGAATTTCGGCATTAACCCCTACCATATTACGAATCCCGACTTTCCTAAGGTATGGTCATTATTTTAGCCTTTATGTGGAATACCACTATCTAGTCCTATGCGGGTGCATAGTTAAGGGATAAGGAGATTGCTTCTAAGTACTATATCTCAACTCACGAAGAGTACTGAATCGCAGTGAGTGAGAGTGAAGCGGCGTTAGTGGTGCACGTCGGAGGCCAGATCTGTTGATGCGATGACTTAGATTGTTGATTTTTTGGAAGTTTTAGGAGGAAAATAAATGGTGATGGTGTGCGGTGGAGATGTAGAAAGGTGAGGATGAGAGTATATTGATTTTGCCGACAACAATGGCGATGATTACTTTCTCTATTGATTTTGGCCGTAAAATGGGGAAATCAGATATATGAAATTTTTACTTTTTCATAATAGCTCACTAATAGCTTCACCGTTGCTTCCTCTCATTGAACAAATATACCAATAGATTAAACCAAACACACAAAATATATGAAGATGCAAACCATGATATCGGAGTAATAAAGTTTACAAAAAGTTGAACATAAAATGGTGAAATAATTCTGAAGGATAAATTAAAATTTTATTATTTTACCTTCTATTAAATAATTGTTATTACTAATTTTAGAAAATGTTTATGAAATAATTATGACATTGTATTAATATATATGACTGTGGATATGACATGTCATTTAGGTAAAAGAGAGTGAGCAACACACATGGTTGGATGACCTTAAAAGTCTCGTTTTAATTGAGTCTAAGGGTTCAATTAACAAAAGATTAAGTAGGAGGGTCTAGAATACAAACTGATACAAGTATAAGGGTTCACCAAACAATTTCACCTTTAATATAACTTGTAAAGATGAATGTGTGTTGCATGTGAATGCCAAATCATTACACTATTTTTAAAGATAATGTAGATATTATTTAACAAAAATTGAATATTATATGGAATAGTAAAATATAATTTCCTATGAATAATGTAAGATGGCGTGACACCTCTCTATGTGTGCTAATTATGTATATCATTTTTTTTGTCCTTTTCTATTTTTAAAATTAATTGTGAAATGTAAGATACAAAAAGTTACGCTTAAAATCTTTGTATTACCCCTCTTAAATATTTTTTTTGCCACGACCAAACAAATTGGGTCGTGCAGGCATCTACCATAACATCTAAGTAGGAGAACCCTCGAGGCCCAAACATTTTTTAAAATGTGTAAAATTAAGAAAATTGGCTAATAAAAGAAATTAACATAATGTTTTATAAAATATGAGTTTCAAACGACTCAAAGTTAACTTGTGAAGTTATTAACTTACACAAGGATCTATTCTAAACATGTACAAGAGCTT
This sequence comes from Solanum chmielewskii, assembly GCA_027704785.1. Lineage (NCBI taxonomy): Eukaryota > Viridiplantae > Streptophyta > Magnoliopsida > Solanales > Solanaceae > Solanum > Solanum chmielewskii. The sequence goes on from JAKWIX010000328.1 coordinate 24,478,654, forward strand.
TAAAGCTTACAAGCTAGAAAATACAGTCCAACTGACATGGCTCCCTCCACAGGGAAGGAAAAATAGAAGATGATGAAGATTGTCTTCGGCTTTGCCTAACATCACTAACCTTGCAACCAGACTACACAAAAGAGGCATAGGAAGAGAAGTATCTATATAAACCACCTACAATAGTAGGAATCGTTAATCAATCATATACGCACCACAGAATACAAGAAATTGTATAATAGGAAAACATACGGTAAGACTGTTCATACCTTAATATTTACCATTTTTGAATACTAGTTTAGCATACTAGAACACTTAATTCAAATATCTTACTTTCCCCATTCCTGGTTATAATGAAATCAATCTACCTCCTTGAGGTAATTCCAGATGTAACAACGACCAATCTAGACAACCACTCACGACATATCCTTAATTCTTCCACATCACTACTGAAACCTTGACTCCATATAACTTTCTATCAAGGCTTTGTTAACCGTTTCACTGTTGATCTCCTCCAAAGGTGACACATAGTTATTTTATCTTTCGGACATGACACTACCCTAATTTACACTTTAGGTACACAAACAACTTTTCTAAGTAATCAAAGTACCACCTAGACCCTCGGTCTTCAGTTACCACACCATCTCCCAATTTGGGCTTGATCATACACAACTCATTCATCAATGAGATAGAACATGTAAACACTACATAAAAAGATACATATACAAAATATACAATACAATCATCTTTTAAGAAACAATGTAGAATTGTATATTCTCATTAACAAGTACATACAACAAGTTAATGATTCTCTCATGAAACCCATACCTAAACTGTTAGTATGTAAGAATGCGATACCCTATCCAATGCATATTAGTATGTTGGAATATGATACCTAATCCAATGTATGTACATATTTCAGAATGCGACATCCGATCCAATGTTTATTAATGTGTCAGAATGTGACTCTCGATCTAATGCATGCATATGTGTTGGTACGTGACATCCAATCAAATGTATGTACATATGTTAGTATGTAAAACCCGATCCAGTATATGTTGGTGTTTTAGAATGTGACACTCTATCCAATGCATGTATACGTATAATTATGTGACACTCGGTCCATCCACTACAATCACTATCACAATCAAATCCATAATGAGCATACTTTAAATCAGAAAATCATTTTTTTTGTTCATGGTATGCAGTTATACATATTTAGTGCTTTACTTAGGTTAAATTCATAAGTCTCTAACCCCATTTATAAATGCATATAATGAAATCATTGAAAGGTTTATATCCCCCCACCAGAAAATCAACCAATCACATAAGCTTAGTTACCAAAGAGGGTTTTCTCAAATGGTATACATCTGATGTAACACCTATGAATACATATAAAACATTCCCTTTGTCCTTGAAAGAATGCCTACACATGGATTCTACCATTAATTACATGTATAGTACGTAGTAAATCAGAAATTTAAAACTACTGAAGAAATAAAACCTAGCCTAGTTGGGCTCCAATTAGTTGCAGAGGGATTCTAGCTCGAATCCTAGCTTTTAGACGATGCGAAGGTGAAATCCGTAAGATATCGACATTCTTACGGTAAGAATATCTTTCTCCTTGTTTCCCAAGCCTAAAGCAGTCTTTTGAGTGGTTTCTAGGGTGATCCTTACCTCTTTTGGTGTTTTGGGAAAAAGGAGAAAATAATATTGCGCGTGATTTAAGTTCTATTTTCAACTATCCCGCTCTAGCGTGAACTGTTCTGCTTGAACGTCGTCGCCCTAACAACATTTATCCTGATCTAACAGGATAATTCTCCCTATTTTTCCTAGACGTGTTGTCTTTCCTAACTAACGACTATTTAGGTCTTTACAGTCTTGTTCATCCTTGAACGACTAGCGAAGGGATAAACATGTGCCCTTTCTGTTGTACCTCTAAAATGACGTCGACCTATTAGAGAAAAACAAAGGATAGTGGTTTTACAAAATCTTTGTTTGGAAAGGATCTTTACACAAGGGACCGATTAAGGAAATTAAATAACAAATAGAGATAGAGAAGCACCCAAATGTAAATCTTTTCCCGCCAAAGCAGTAGGGTTCACACTGAGGCGGGGGCGTTGTGGCGGGGACACTCGTGTTGTAGTGGTAGATCAAAAACATTTTAAAGGAGAGAGGGGAATGGTTTTCCCATATCCTCCTTCTCTAACTCAAAACTCCCATAAACTCTCTCTATCACTCTCTCCAAACGTCATTTTCAAGGTAATATTCTCATTTTAACGCAATTTATTTCAATACTAACTTTATTATGATTGCATCATGTCAAACAATTGATTAGAAGTGCCTTAGGGTAGTTTTCAAAATTGTTAAAATAAGTTGCTTGATTTCCTAGAAAAATGTTTCATGGATACCCCCCCCCTACATTCATAACGTCCCTACAACGTTCTGAGCGTAAGGATTTCACGAAAATACATAGAACGGACAATCCCCTTGGTTTGAAACTAGATTTAAAAAAAATAAAGAAGTCTTCTGAATTTGAATATCAAACTAAATTTATGTATTATAATGCACTAAAATGTCTTGTTAATTACTGACGATGTACTAACCATAACATCTACTAACAGGAGTAGTTGTAAGGTTTCATGTGATACACTGAAATTACACCTCCCTAAAGTAGTATAAGTGGTTGTATCAAGTAAACAACACAACTAGTAGGTTGGGGTCGATCCCACGAGGAAAATTGTTTAGACATAACTTCACTGTACAATTACTTCTAGTTACTCAATCTCTTTCAAAAAATAGGTAACTAAAAGGAGGAGTTTTGTGCAACAAAATTATTTTAATATCTCTTAAAAACTGGTAACAAGAGTAAAGCTTTGGTATTTATCAAGTTGTAAGAGAAACTAGGGTGTAAGTGTTCGCTATAGGTTCATAACGCCATATTCCTAGCTATAACAACTCTTCCATAGTGTTTTGCATGCAAAGTGATAAGTTAGGTATCTACTTTTACATTGCACAAATTTGTCTGAGAGTTGTCTTAGATGTTTGTCTTAAGGTGAAAAGGTGATTCATGTGATGCCCATGTATCTTATATGCTTTATATGTGTGTGTGTGTGTGGGGGGGGGTGGTCTGTGTGTGTGCGCATTAAAAGTAGAAGACTATGTAATTTCATATGTCAAGGTTCTATGTATATTCGATATAAATATTATGTGTATGTAAAGTTATATTTAAACCTCAACGTAAAAGCAATATAAAAAGTTTTAAATTTTCCTCTAATTTAACCTGTGAAATGTAATGACGAATGCTAAGAGGCTAGTCTTTGTCTTCAAAGAGGATGACGATACCATCTACATCAGGGGGGTTGCTCTAGGGATGTGACAAACTTTGTATTTTGAGCTTGAGGATGAATATTCTTAGGATGATTTCTCTTAAAAAATGTTTATGTAGATTCCTATTCATAATATTGTAGCGCGCCACACTTTTAAGTAGGAATCTATATGATGCTTAGGAAATTCTCATTTTCTTGGAAATCTAATGTCGTGCCTCTAGAGTCAACATTATGTGTCCTTTCACCTAAACTTTGTATTGTGGTTAAAGGTATTAATACTCAAAGAAACGCTGCACGTAGACTTGATGAAGAGATTGCTAATGCAAGAGTTCGTCCCTTCAGGAAGTAGTTATTGATGATCAAGCTCCGACCAATCCTCCAGCCATGATGGATGGTGACATAAGGGCTGCCTTTCTCCAAATGGCCAAAGGCATTAATACCCAAGCACAAGTCGTCACTACTCAAGCTTAAGCTATGACGGCCCAAGCAAACTGGGAGGTTGTACCCCGAGGAAACCAACAAGTTAGCACCATGGCCTCTCACTTGAGGGATTTCACAAGGATGAATCCACCTACTTTCTATGGGTCCAACGTTCAGAAAGACCCACAAGAATTCATTAATGAAACCATCAAGATCCTCTATGATATGGGGTTGACTACTAGTGAGAAGGTCGAGTTAGCCACTTGCCAACTCAAGGATATGGCCCAAACTTGGTACATCTAATGGAGAGAATATAGGCCTTTGAGGGATGGTCCTGTGACATTGAAGATTTTCAAGAAGGTTTTCTTGATAGGTTCTTCCAAAGGGAAAAGAGAGAAGATAAGGTGGAATAATGCATCAACCTTCATCAAGTATGTATGAGTGTACTTGAATACTCTATGAAATTCACTAAATTGTCAAAGTATGCTCCTTCGTTGTTTTCCGATCTGAGATATGAAATGAGCTGCTTTGCGACAAGAGTGTCAGATGACCTAAAATAAGAATGTCTTTCGGATATACTACATGATAATATGAATAATTCTCGTCTCTTGGTTTATGCTAAACAAGTGGAATAAACAAGAGTTGAGAGAAAGAGTAGAGATACCAGTAGAGAAAGTTCTTTTAATGGTGGTTCTTGAAAGGGTAAGCTTGACATTCAAGAAAAGACTAAGTTCAAGAAGAGATTATCTAATAAAGTTCCTTATAAGTACCGTAAGTCTTGTTATAATAAGGTTATTAAACCTAAATCCCAAAAACGTAAAGGTGGAAATTCACCTAGTGAGAAGCCTGCTTGTTCCAAGTGTGGTAAGGGTCATGTGGGTGAGGGCTTAGTGGGAACAGGAAATTGCTTTGGGTGTGGAAAAGGGGTCAGAAGGTGAGAGATTTCCCTAATTTTATGGGTCAACACAAGGGTAGTGAACAAGCAAGTGGTTCAAAAGTAGATCCTCCAAAGAAGAATCAGTTTTATGCTTTCCGTTCTAGGGGTGAACAAGAGAGTTCTCCCAACGTGGTGACTGGTATTATACAAGTCATCTGTATTAATGTATATGCTTTACTTGATCTAGGTAACACTGTATCTTTTTTTACTCCTTTATTAGCTAGTAAGTTTGATATTTTGCCCGATATTTTGAATGAACTTTTTATGGTGTCTATCCCGGTGGGTGAGTGGGTGGTTGTAAAAAGGGTATATAGGAATTGTCCCCTAATGTTGCCCAATAGAATTACTTATGTTGAACTAGTTTAACTTGATATGGTCAATTTTGATGTTATATTGGTTATGGATTGGTTGCATGCTTGCTTTGCTTCTATAGATTGTAGAACAAGAGTGGTGAAGTTAAACTTTCCGAATAAACCCGTGTTAGAGTAAAAGGGGGGAAATTCTATTCCTAGTGGTCAAATCATATCTTGTTTGAAAGCTTGCCAAATTAGCTCTAAAGGGTGCGTATACCATATTGTAAAAGTCAAAAATTTTGATTCCGAGCTTCCTCCCAATTAGATGGTCCCCATAGTGAGGGATTTTCTGGAGTTTTTTCCAAATAATCTACTTGAAATCCCTCCAAAATGGGAAATTGATTTTGGTATTCACTTGCTACAAAATTCAAATCCCATTTCAATTCCTCCTTATCGGATGGCTATGGACGAATTGAAAGAGTTGAAGGCTCAACTCAAGGATTTACTAGATAATTAGTTCATACAACCTAGTATTTCCCCATTGGACGCTCCGGTTTTGTTTGTAAAAAAGAAGTATGGGTCCCTTAGAATGTGTATCGATTACCGGCAACTGAACAAAGTGACCATTAAGGATAAGTGTCCTCTCCCTTGGATTGACGTTTTTCTTATCAACTATAAGAGGCAACATACTTTCTAAGTTTCATTTGAGGTTGAGATATCACCAACTTAGGGTGAGAAATGAGGATATTCACTTTGAGTTTAGGGTGATATCATTTGGGTTGACAAATTCCTTGGCGGTATTCATGGACCTTATGAATAGGTTATTTGGAATTTACGTAGATTCATTTGTCATTGTATTTATTGATGACCTATTGGTATATTCGAAGAATGAGGGTAAGCATCTAGACCATTTAAGAGTGGTTTTACAAGTCCTAAAGGAACATAAATTATATTTCAAATATAGCAAATGTGAGTTTTGGATGAGTTTAATGGCATTTCTTAGGCATATCATCTCTAGTGTGGGCATAGAAGTCTATCCGAGAAAGACCGAAGCGTTCAAGAACTGGCCTAGACCATTGGCTCCAACTGACATTAGGAGTTTCTTGGATCTTGCTGGTTATTATAGACAACTTGTTGATGGGTTTGAATCGATTGCATGTTATTTGACTACCTTGACCCAAAAGAATGTGAAGTTTGAATGGTCGGAGGCATGTGAGAAAAGCATCCAATTCTTGAAACATACTCTTACCATCGCTTCGTTGTTAACCTTACCGGAGGGAAATGAGGGTTTAGTTGTATATTGTGATGCATCTCGAGTCAGGTTAGGATGTGTTCTTATGCAACATGTGAAGGTTATTGCCTATGCATATAGGCATCTTAAGATTCATGAAATAAATTACCCAACTCATGACCTTGAGTTTGTGGCGGTAGTGTTTGCTTTGAAGATTTGGAGACATTATCTTTATAGATCCATATGGATATGTATATAGACCATTAAAAGTCTCCAATATGTATTTACACAAAAGGAGTTAATTTCCAGGAAAGAAGATGGTTGGAGGTGTTGAAAGACTATGATATGAGTGTTATGTACCACCCCGACAAGGCCAATGTGTTGGAGGATTCTCTAAGCTGTATGCCTATGGGTAGTGTGTTCCATATAAAAGAAACCAAGAAATACCTAGTGAAATATGTTTATAGGTTGGCTCGTTTGGGTGTTAGGTTGGACGATTCCCCTAATGGTGGCTTTGTGTTCCACCATAACTCTTAATCGTCTTTGGTGGTGGAGGTAAATTCGAAGAAACACCTTTGATTTGCATTGATGGAGTTGAAAGAATCGGTTCTTGGTAAGCTTAATGAGTCATTCTTCTGAGGGGGGATGGTGTTTTAAGGTATCACGATAGGTTGTGTGTACCCAATGTCGATGATTTGAAAAACCAGATTCTTGAGGAAGCTTATGGGTCCCGTAATTCGATTCATCTAGGTTCTACTAAGATGTATCATGACCTTAAAGGAGTATTTTAGCGGTGTGGCTTGAAAAAGGACATAGCAGATTTTGTTGCAAAGTGTCCATCGCAAACAAGTGAAAGCGGAACACTTAAATACGACTGGTTTACTTCAAGAGATCCAAATTTATACTTTGAAGTAAGAAGACATTAACATGGACTTTATAGTGGGTTTGCCAAAGACTCGAAGGTGACATGACTAAATATGGGTAGTAGTGGATAGATTGACCAAATCCGCTCACGTTATTCCCGTTAAGTTCACTGACTCGGCGGAGGATTATTCAAAGCTCTACATACATGATATTGTGAGTATTCATGGTAGTCCGTTATCCATCATATCAGATAGGGGTGCGCATTACACATATAGGTTTTGGTGATCATTTAAAAAAGGATTGGGTACAAGAGTTAAGCTGAGCACCGCTTTTCATCCCCAAACAAATGCTCAAACAGAGCTTACTATTCAAACTCTTGAGTATATGCTTAGATCTTGTGTCACAGACTTCAAGAAAAGTTGGGATGAGCACTTTCCTTTGGCGGAGTTCTCTTATAAAAATAGTTACCATTCATCCATCTCCATGGATCCTTTTGAAGATTTGTATGTTAGGAGATGTAGATCTCCGGTAGGGTGGTTTGGAGTTGGTGAGTTTTCACTTTTTTGTCCCGACTTGGTTTATTTTTTTTTAAGAGTATCCATTTGATGAGGGACCAATTGAAAACAACCTACAACTGGAAAATGTCTTACCCGCAATAAGAGAAGAGAGATAGAGTTTGAAGAAGGTAATAAATTATGCTTAAAAATTTTACCCATGAAAGGGGTGATGATGTTTGGCAAGAAGGGGAAGTTGATCTTCGTTATGTGGGTCCCTAAGAAATTTTTCAAAAACTGGGCAAGGTTTTTTACGAGTTAAAATTAGCTAGTTAGTTATCTTCGATTCACCCGATTTTTCATGTATCCATGCTTAATAAATACATTGGTGGTCCCGAGTCCATTCTTCCTATTGAAGGTTTTGAAGTGGATGAAAACCTCTCCTATGAAGAGAATCCAGTTCAAATCCTTGATCGAGAAGTGAATAAGTTGAGGAACAAAGAGGCGTCCTCCATGAAAGTTCTATGGAGAAACCACCTAGTTGAAGGGGCGACTTGGGCGGCCAAGGCTGACATGAAGTCCTCTTACCCTTATCTCTTTGCTAATTAAGGTCAGTTATTACTATTAATAATAAAAATAATGAGTTAATGTGATTTTGACTTGTTTTGCAATGATATGCATATTTATGGTAAAAAGATTTATACTAAAATAATTTATCATGGAAAAGATGCTCTTTGGCTCGAACTGTACTTATTTGTGTATTTGGTATATTACTGCCTTCATGAGATTATAGTTAGCATGTTGATATGTTGAGAAAGGAACTTCGGCATAGTTGACTTTTTAAGGATATGTTGAGCTCATGTTGTTATTGTTAGAAGGAAATTCCTCATGCTCTGACTTTGAGCCTTATCTGTTGAAATTGATGTTTTGAGTCATTGTATAAATGCCATATTTTTATGTTGATTTGAGTTGTAACTCCTGCTGATGTTGTATAGTGTTGGTTGGGCTGCTAGTCTTGACACTATCCTTTCATTTTTTTTAAAAGTTTAAGTGTCATACGGGGATGAATGTTCCTAAAGGGGGAATAGTGTAACATTTTGAAAATTCAATACCTCATATAGAGCCTAACATGAGTGTCTAAAGGATTAGATACTGTTTTATGACTTAAAATAATGTTTAGAAGTCGTCCGAGATATTTTAGAGACAAGACGTCAAAGGATGTCAATGGCATCCGGAAACTAGACTAATTGAACAAGTTGACATCTCTATGTTTGGGGATGGTTTCGGATGGTCAAATAAATCCTACAAATTGAAAAAAAACTTTTGTTATTTAGATCTTAGTAAAGAGGTTCTAAACGTCCAATAACGACGCCCCAAGGACCATACGAAAGTCATGGATGAGGACCGCAACATGGGTGTGAAGGCTGCCAAAGCAGCCTGCGAAAGCCAATAATTAGTGGGCTGCTGTGCGATGCACAGCCCACACGGACCTCACTATCCAAGAATTTATTTTTGGGAAATAAATGCGTGTTGGCCCAGTGACGCGGAGCCACTTTCCATATTTAGTAAAATCATATTTTTGACATTTAGAATTCACAAAAAGACCAATATAAGTGAGGGGTGTTTTGAGTAATTTGTTGGATGATTATACATATCCTAAGGGTCATTTTAAAGTCATTTTTCACTCACCCAAACCTAATTCTCAAAACAAAACCCATAAGCTCTCATCTCTCTACTTACACTTTCCCCAAATTCCTCTGTTGAAGAACGAACAAAGCTTGAAGAAGAAGGTCAATTTCTCTGGGGTTTCACTTCAATTTCATGGATTAATATTCATTAGGGTATGATTTCTTCACTCTTGAAATTTCTTTCCGCAAGGGTCCTCTCAAAGTTATTTCCTAATTACCCCATTCCATGGGGTTTTCCAATTCTAATGGGTTTTCTTCTAAACTTCAAATTGATAATGAATTGTGATTCCTATGACTAGTTGAGTATATATTGTTGATTAATTTATGTTAATTGATGAAACTTCATGTTGATCATGTTCCCTCCCCAATTTTCCAAATCTTGGATCATGGTCATGAATTGATGGGAATTGAAGAATGAATTGATTATTAGACTTCTTTTTATCTATTCTAATTAATGTATGGATTGACTAGGGTAATGTATGTTTGGGAATGGATCTATTTATTAATGAATTCATGATGAACCCTAATTCTCCTTATCCTTTGTTATGATTTCATGTTAATTGGGACAGTGATGATGCAATTGACTTAGTTCTTGTGTTAATTGCTACTGATTAATATTACTACACCTATTATTGGATGTAATTGGTTGGTTGATGGTACGACCATGATGATGGATTTTGAAGTAGAGTGGTAAGTCTTCATGATCCTATCCTTTACTTCAAGTATGATGGCTTGTGATTGGTGATGTAGTTCAATTGAAATATGCCTTGTGAATAGCCTACATAGGTGTTGGTATGATGTTCAATTGAAATGTCTTGATTATGCGATTGTGAGATTTTTTTAAAGATTAAATGATATAAGGTTGGTGATGACTTGCCTATGTGCCTTGTTATGAAATAACGATGATAATATGCTAATCTCACATATGAGGGTTGCCTTGAAAGCATATACTCATGCAATTCCTATTGATCTAATGATAATGAATATACAATGGATGAGACCGTATGACCTAAGCTATAATGATTAATAAAGTCTTAAGGACATTTCAAAAAGGGACTTAGCATAGCACCGAGTGAACTTGACAATGAGAGGTGTTGGCTTCCTGTGGAGGATTATTCACCCTATAGTTCTGCATAAGTTGTTGACTCCCTATCAGGGACACTGACCCAATGGATTTTCATGAGATGAGGCTCCCATTCCAATTAGAATATAGAGGGTTCAATACATATCTCCTAGTTCTTGAACTATATGGCCCCCATAGGAAGACTAGATAGTGGATCCACCTAGAAAGCTACGTTTACGTTTGGCTCTACTTTGGCTAGTAGAACACTTTCCATCGGTGTAAGGTATTACAATACCAAATTCCACACTTATATCTTGTACTCTATGTCTCTTAAGACAAATGTTCCTGAAAGTAAAATGAGTAATGATGTGAACTCTAGATAGGGTGACTTGAGAGGTTGGCTTAATCTAGGTGGAGGTATGGGACACTATCTTGTCATTGCACTAGTTTCTTTGATGGATGTCCTAGAAAAATTTTCTTATGATATAATGATATAATGTAAATGTTTTGCTTATGTTGACTTTACATGTCGATGATCCTATATGATGTTAGTTTCACTTTGAACATGTTATTGGTCTATATTACTTAATATGATGATGGTTATTATGAATTCTATGTTATGTTGAGTTAGGCATTATTTGTGATCATTTGTTTGGTTTACTTGATTGAGTAAGGTTCTTTGTTCATTAAATTTGTAGGATAAATAGTGGGTTAGGATTAAGGGTCTTATTTATATTATGATGTTTTTAATTCTTGTATATGTTTACTTGACTATTACTTGTTGAGGTTGGTCTTGTGTCGTACATGGGTTTGACTTATGGACTATGTGATTGTTGGCTTATATGAGTTCTTGATTGGGCATAAGGTTTTTCAAAGTACTTTGGCATGGATTTGAAAAAATGTCCCCTTTAGCATGATATTAATTGTTTTGTGTGCATATACTCATAATTATTACAAATGCTTACTAACCTCATGTTTATGTTTACTACAAATTGTAGGATCCGGCCTTTGAGCTTAGTTAAACGACATTTAAGACTACTTGGATATTCCCCTAGTGTTTGGTAGGTCCTCACCTTTCGAGGACGATGTCACTATCTTCCTATTTGATATTGTTTAGTCTAAAAGATTATTTAGTTCATTCTATTTCTTTGTTGACTTTGTATATTCCTATATAAGGCCTTTATCGCAATGAAGTATACGTTGAACCCAAGATGTTGCATTCGACTTCGATGGTTATATATATATATATATATATATATAAGTGAATATATATATATAAGTGAATATGTTTAGGGTTTGGGAGAAAAGAGAAGAGAAAAAGGAGAAAGGAGAAAAAGGCTAAGAACTCATCAGGAACGCCAATATCTTTGAATGGAATTCATTGGGGGTGATCCCTATAAGGTATGTGAGATATTATTGTGTAGGATTCTTTTACCGACACATAATTGTGATTAATTCAGCACATTAAGAGTAGATTGTATGATGAACATTGAAGTTCTTTATGAGAAATTGTTTGATTCTTGTTGGCTGAGTTGGTGTATACCTTAAATTGAATTTTATTCGTGTTTCTGGGCTATTTTACGAGTCTAATAAATAGGGTATTGACAATAATACTGATCCTATGTGTTTGGGGAAAGATCCATGGGAGTTTAGAAGTCTTAGATATGAAAATCGGAGAAGAAATATTGAAAATGACGTCTGATAGGCCTTGGGGCCCCGCGCCAACTAGAGCCCCTCAGAACATACTCTGTCCATCAGTCTCTAGCACGGCCTACCAGCCAGAGCACATGAGGAAAGTGTCTATCTGTCAGGCTCTGGTGCCCTATGCCTTGATATGTCGTGGTTTCACGGTACTTTCAATGCTTTTTCCTTAAGATTAGTGTGTGTCTAAGACTTTTTTTGTATTATTTTTAATGTATTTTTTTTTGTTTGCAGAAAATCTCTCCAAATGAAAATATGGAAAAATTATGTTGAAATTGCAGAAGTGGCGACCTACAAAGCCATCGATAGTCCGTAGATGGCCACTGCGTAAGAAGAAAATGCTACTGAAGGAAGATCAGGGAATTTTCACTAAGTGTCGGGCTACGGAGGATCTTGACGTTCTGTAATCTCAACGACAGACCGTCCTGCACATCCGTCATCGTTAATAGAAAGTAGCTCCAGTACCCAACTTGAAAAGATTCTTAGTTTGGGGAAATGGAAGTAATTGACAGACTATCATGCTGTCAACGTACCGCCATCCTTGTCCGTTAATGCTAAAAGTGAGTTGGAGAAGAAAGCAACTGAAAAAAAGCAAAGTGTAGAACGACGGGGGACCTCGACGGTCCGTCATGGCCTCGATGGTCCGTCGGTCCAGTCGTTAACTCAGACACATTTTTTTGGGCAAATTTTTCTTAAATAGATTTATTTTTTATATTAGGACTTCTTTATTATAAATACTTGTAGAAACATCATTTTTGAGGTTAGATTCTGGGTATTTTCAGTTGAATTGTTTAAGTTGTTGAACTTGTGATTTTGGGGAAATTGTTCTATTTGTCGGAAGTCGTTTGTTTCAAGAGTATTTATTAATTCAAGTAATTTTTTGGATTTTCTTCAATTTCATCAAAGTAAGTACATGAATTCTTATCAAAATTATATGAATTGTGTGATTATTAACATGGGTAACTAAATCCAAAGCTAGGGTTGTGGGAACTATGACTAACTAAAAGTAAAAACTAGATAAAATAATAATCCTAAAATAATGTCTTGCATGTATTGATAATTCTTACATATAGAAGTCTTTTTAACGAGTGCATGCATTAGAACTCGCCTTGTTGCTACTTGTCGGACCAAGGAAGTAATTAATAAGAAAATAATTATCAACGTAGATTGATTATACACTATCTAATAGGCTACTGTCGATTGGGACAAAGTAAGAACTAAGCCATACATCGATTATGATGCTTAATATGAGGTAAAGGTAAGGTTGTGTAAAACATACACACGTAGCCGGACCAAGGTGCAAAATTAAATTCCCTAGTTGTCGGACCAAGGAATTAGGGATACATAACATACCACTTTGCATGCAAGATACTAGAAAAGGATTGTTATAGCTAGAATTACCACGTTATGAACATGTGGGGAACACTTATGCTCTAGTTACATTCATTACTTGATAAAAATCAAATCATTGAACTTGTCACTTGTTTACTTAGACATAGCTAATTACATTCGTTACTTAAAACCCTTTTTGTTATTTGTTTTCGGAAATGACTTGACTAAATAAAGGTCATAGTAGGTTAAAGTTAAGTCTAAATCATTTTCCTCGTGGGATCGATCCCAACCTCATTATTGGGATCTTTACTTGATACAACCGCTTATACTTCTTTTCGAGAAGTAAATTTGAGCGTATCAAATTTTGGTGCCGTTGCCAGGGAAAATGGCTTTTACATTTACTTTAAGCTTATTACCAAAGTTTAGTCAACATTTTCCTAATTATACATTTTTTCTTTATTTTTGTCTCTTGCAGATCTAACTTTTGTGTATGCTACGTACGCGGAGTAGAGGAGAACCCATACTCTTATCTGACCCCAAACTGGAGCATACACTGCGCAGAATGAACAAAAATTTGGGTATTATCGATGATGATCACATCCTGGAAATTCCACCATCGATAGATTCTCATGATAAATTATTACCTGAAAATCATGGGGAAGGTGAAATACGGAGGCAACCTCCCTCTCCATGCCTTCAAGAATATTATAGAGGATATGATAATATTACTCACACTGACGGGCCACTTGTCTTGCCTCCGCTACCACACAACCATAGTTTCGTGGTAACTAGTACTTTGATGCAAATGCTCATCGCTAAAGGTTTGTTTTTGGGGCTACCTTCTTAGGATCCATTTTCTCACATCCCCAAGGTGAGGTAGGTATGTAAGAGTTGTGTAGGGAGGCCTGATTTGAATATGGACGTAATTGGGTCGAGAGTGTTTCCTCTCTCACTTACGGGAGAGGCCGCTATATGATTTACCGAGCTCCCCTACAACTCAATCTACACTTGGAATCAATTGAGAGATGTGTTCTTAGCACATTACTAACCAATGTCTAAGAAGCTAAACCACAAAGATAGGATGAAAAATTTTGTGGCACTAATGGGAGAATCAGCCAATAGTTCATGGGACAGGTTCACTTCGTTCTTGAGAATTGTCCCCAAACACCGCATCGATGATGAGTCACTAAAAGAGTAATTCTATCAAGGATAAAATAATAATAAATAAGCATTACTAGATACAATAGCGGGTGGTTCTTATGGGCAGTGTCCTTCCACTGAGAAGTTATAGAAAATCTCTCGAAATAATAACACTTGGAGCACTATGAAGTCAGATACTGGGAGAAACATTTTTGCAGTGTAATCCGAACACAACCCATCCATAGATGAGATTCGTGAAGAAATGGCACAAATGAGAATTGAGCTTGGTTTGGTGTTGAAACACGTCACAAGCGGAGCAGAAAAGGTAAAAGCGGTGAACTACTTGTCTAAACCACAACCGCCAACTGATGGGTGTTACAATTGAGAGGACTTATGTGGTAAATGCACCGAAGGGTGGTTTCTGACCAAACACCAAAGGCTCCAATCAAGAGAATTGGTGATAAGGTCAAGTAAATCGTGGTCAGAACTATGGTAATTACAATCGAGAGGGTCATTATGTCCAAGATGGGAATTAAAATCTCGATAACAACTTCAACTAGGGTTACTATGGTAACAAAAAGGATAGGAGTGGGCTCTATGTTCCACCTCATCATTGTGAAGTTACTCCTAGGGATGGTGGAGGTAGTATGGCGCGAGTTGCTGATATGTTGCAGAACTAGTGATGAGCACACTAAAGAGTTGAGGAGTTATTTAGCGAGTATTGGTCAAAAAGTTGATGCACATGCATTTTCGATCAAGAATCTTGAGTTGCAAATGGCCCAATTGTCTTTGACTGTGAACTCACGCCAACCGGGAACTCTTACTAGCAATATTATCCAAAATTTCAAAAATGATGGACATTGTGTGGCATTCATAACTCGTGGTGGTAAGCAAACAATTGAACCACCGATGCCGTCTTGTGTAGAAAATGTGATAAGGGGTAATGATGAGGTAGTGGAGGTTAGTGGTGAGTTAGAAGACAAAATGGGAAAAGAAGCTGAGCTACCCACAAAAGGTGACCCCCATGCCTAGACCACTACCTCCATTCCCATAGAGGTTAGTGAAAAAGACCGAGGATGGTAAATATCAACGTTTTATCACTATACTCAAACAACTTTCCATCAATATCCCTTTGATAGAATCTCTTGAACAAATTCTCGGTTATGCCAAGTTCATGAAAATTATGGTCACTAAAAAAATTGGTCATTTTTTAGGATGATGATAGAATGCAGCATTTTAGTGCTATTTCTACAAGGTCTCTAGTGCAAAATAAAAAAGATCTGGGTGTCTTCACTATTCCATGTAAAATTTGATTATTACACTTTGCGAAAGCATTATGTGATCTTGGGGGAAAGCATAAATCTCATGCCTCTCTTTATTTACAAGAGGTTGGGTTTGGTTGACCCAAAGCCAACAACGATACGAATACTAATGGCCGATCGAACAGTGAAGAGGCCTATTGGGATACTCCACGATGTGTTAGTAAATATGGAGTCATTCATATTGCAGGACGATTTTGTGATTCTGGATTGTGTGGTTGATTTTGAGGTACCTATTATTCTTGGGAGGCCATTTCTTGCTACGAGTTGAGCCTTGGTTGATATGGAGAAGGAGCAAATGAAAATTTGGTTGAACAATAAAGAAGTCACTTTCAACATCCGTAGGTCCATGACTAAGATTGATGAGATCCAATCGTTATTTGCCATATCTTACAGGGTAAAAAATTCATTTGAGGTAAAAATAGAACAGCGCCTTGGTGTAGAAGCACTAGCGGTAGTGATCATGAATTTTGATAGTGATTGGATTGAAGAGTATGGGTCATTGGTCGCGACACTTGATCGAGGTGATGTTACGTTTAAACAAAAGAAGTTGAACTTAGATATGAAGCATCACGAGTCTCCACCGGCAAAACCATCTATAGAAGAGGCTCCAAAAGTAGAACTTAAGGCTCTACCACCTCGTCTGAGGTGTGTGTTCTTGGGAAAATGTGACTTTTTTCGGTAATTATTGCATTATATTTGAATGTGCATCTAGTTGAGAGTTTGGTGGAGGTGTTATAAAGGTTCAAAAGAGCTATGGGATGGACTATTTCGGCTATTATTGGGATCGTTCCCAGGATTTGTTCACATAAAAGCTAACTCATGCCCGATCATAAGTCAAGTATTGAGCACCAGAGACGCTTAAATCCTCCTATGCAAGAGGTGGTGAAGAAGGAAATAACAAGGTTTATGGATGCTAGAGTGATATATCCAATCGCCAGTAGTAGTTGGGTGTGCCATGTTCAGTGTGTACCTAAGAAAGGGGGAATGATTGTGGTCCCCAATGAGAAAAATGAGCTTGTTCCAATAAGGACGATGATTGAATGGAGGGTATGTATGCATTACCGAAAATTAAATGTATGGACTGAGAAGGACCATTTTCTTATGCCTTTGATGGATCAGATGTTGGATATACTTGTTGGAAAGGGGTGGTATTGTTTACTTGGTGGCTATTTGGGTTATAATCAAATTTCTATTGCACCGATAGATCAAGAGAAAACCACATTTACTTGTCCTTATGGGACCTTCGTGTTCAAGAGAATGCCATTTGGGTTATATAATGCACCAGCAACATTTCAAAGATGTATGATATCAATATTCCCTTATATGGTGGAGGACATTATTGAGATGTTTATGGATGATTTTTCAGTTTTTGGTTACTCCTTTGAGCGGTGTTTGAGTCATTTATATGAGGTTCTTAAGAGGTGTGAAGATTCCAACCTTGTGCTAAATTGGGAAAATTTTCACTTCATGGTGAAATAAGGTATTGTATGGGGTCATCGCATTTCAGAGAAGGGTATAGAGTTCGATTGAGCTAATGTTGAGGTGATCAAAAGACTTTCTCCAGCCATCTCTGTAAAATGTGTGAGAAGTTTTCTTGGGCATGCAAGCTTTTATCGGAGGCTCATGAATGATTTTTAAAGATTGCACATTCTTTGTGAAAGTTACTTGAGAAAGAGTGTAAGTTTTATTTTGATGAATCCTATCTTTAGGCATTTGGTGAGTTGAAGAAAAAGTTGGTGTCTACACCTATCATCATTTTTTCGGATTGGAGTAATCTATTTAAGGTGATGTGTAATTCGAGTGGGGTTGCTTTTGGAGTTGTATTTGGACAAACAAGGGACAAAATCCTTCATCCCATTTACTATGCTAGTAAAGCCCTTAATGAATCCCAAAAATACTACACTGTGACTGAACAAGAGGTCCTTGCAGTAGTCTTTGATTTCGAGAAATTTTGCTCCTATTTGATTGGCACGAGGATTATAGCGCATACTGATCATTCTTCTTTGAGATATTTGATGACAAAGAAGGATGTGAAACCGAGGTTGATTCGTTGTGTATTACTATTGCATGAATTTGACTTTGAGGTGGAAGATACAAAAGGGACCAAAAATCAAGTTGCTTATCACTTTTACCGATTAGAAGATGAAGCAATGAGGGAGTTAGGTGAAAAGGATAAAATTGATGATGTTTCCCTGATAACCATGTACTGGCTTCCTCCCAAGAATTGATTCGATGGTTCGCAGATTTTTCAAATTATATGGCTAGTAATATCGTCCCATCGTACATGTCCTTTCATCAAAGGAAAAAGTTCATAAATGATGTGAAAGATCTCATTTTGGATATGACATGCTTATGTAGGAGTTATGCCTATGGGATTATTCGGTGTTGTGTTCCAGAAGTTGAGATGTTGGCTTCTACCATGAGGCATCATAGCTCTGTAGATGATTTCTTATCTCATCAATTACGTATTAAGTGTGAATTGTACTTACACTTACATATAGAGTGTGATTGAGACTTGCCTCTTAATTTTCAATACTCTCTTAGGTGATTACTTTTGGTGACCTTATATATTGTGTAAGTACAACTTGTCTCACTTGCACTAGCCTCATATTGTGATGGCACCCTGTTCTTTTTAACATCTTTCATCTTTACTCAGCTTTAATTATTTGTTCATCGTATAACATACATATGCTCTCTGCGAGTTTACATTGAGACACATTGATTCTTGACGTAGATAGAACTTGTCTCACTTGTACTAGCCTATCCTCATGTAGCCACTCTTTCTTTGCTTGATAATCATTTAGCATAAATATACTCTCTTAGTCATTCAATTTAGTGACATTGATTTTAGGCGTAGATGCAACTTGTCTCACTTGCACTAGCCTACAATCATGAAGTCATTCTTTTCTTGCATATTAACTATGAATTTATTCTTAACACTTTCTTTTGGAGTATTCATGAGATTTAACTTTACATCATTATACACTCCCCTTACGTAAATGTTTATTTCATCATATGTCAATGCACTTGGACTTTTTGTATGTTTCACACTCTAACTTAAACCTCCTAGTTTCACATCATTTCCTTAGATGCATCTTAGGTTCGCTTAGTTTTAAACGTACGCTCAACTTATGGATCCATACGTACAAGTCATGAGGCTTCATTCATAATTCGTGTAAATGACTCATACGTACCCAAGATTATGTGGCACAAGACTTATGCATCTTGTTGGTATGCCAAGATCCATACCAAGAACTTGTATTCGATCCTTATAGGCAGCATTCATTATTTATTTGTTCACGTACGACTTATGTGTCAATACGGAATTGGGCGAGGGAACTCGATTTTGAATCCCTTGAGCAACACTTAATATTATATTAAATGTTGTACTTGCATTTTTCATATTTGGGGGACCCTTGGTAGATCCTCATCACCCACATAATATTTTCTTTCTTTCCCTTCACTCTTTCTTGTTTAAGGCAAAGAGGTTGTCGGATCAATCCCCCACACGCTCATTCTTTTTCTCTTTATTTTCTTCTTAACTTTCTCATCTATCCAAGAGGTTGTGGGTTCAATCCCCACTCACCTCGTTTTATTTTTCTCCTAACTTTCTCATCTATTTAAGAGGTTGTGAGTGTAATCCCCACTAACATCATTTTATTTTTCTCCTAACTATCTCATCTATTCAAGAGTTTGTGGGTTCAATCTCCAATAGCCTCATTTATTTTTCCTTTCGTTTTTCTCATGAAACTTTTATGTAATTTGCATTTGGTGAGGTCTTGGGTTCAATTCACAATGACCTCAAAATTTTGTAAATTTTTTTACACATATCTCACTTATCAAATTTTCTGTCGAGACCAACATTTCAAGCAAGTAGGAAATTTTGTCTCTTTAATCCATCTTTATCTCAAGTTTTATTGTTGATTCTTCGATTAATTCGGGTGACATTTTTCAAGCTACATTACCCTTATATGAACATCACACGTTTAACATTTTCATACACAAAAACACAACATTTTTAACATGCAAAATTCAGGCAGCAACATCGATAATTTACAGCACACACATGCTCAAACAGTTAACTTAATACACTTTTCCGGAATACATCTTTTATTCCTTACATAATTTCCAAATCCACATACAACACATAATCACAAGAAGACCTAAAATTATTTTGCAGAAGACATACCAACGCATACTATGAATCTTTCAAAGAATCTAATGACATATGCATGAAACAGGGACAACCTTAGTTTCTCGATTGGAATTTAGACTAAACTTAGGGGTCTATTGGGAAAGGGACCAAGAGAGAAGAAAACCCATACCTTAATGTCGTTCAACACTTGTTTCAATGCTGCCTATTCCCACGACACCACTGCCTCACCACCAAAATCTAAAACCCAATTTGTCGAGAAGAATGTTGTTGATTTGTGTTTTTAGCTTAGCTTTTCATTTGAGTTTTTGTTTGTCAGTTCTTCAAGAGTGAAGAACTATTGTGTTCAGTTCTTTTGCTGATAAAAAATGTGAGAATGAGAGTGAGAGACATGAGAATGAGAGGATTAGTATTAGGAGAGTTAGGTGGAGACTTAGTCAAACTAGGACTCCTCATTATTATTATTATTATTATTATTATTATTATTATTATTATTATTATTATTATTATTATTATTATTATTATTATTATTATTATTATTATTATTATTATTATTATTATTATTGTTGTTATTCATTAAAAATCTTATTTTCCTTTAATTAAATAAGAAAATTAAATATTAATTAATTTAACTGATTCACTAAATACAATAGATAAATTTAATCATTGCTTCCACCAAGGTTTCAACCCGGGTGGAGCAAGGTTTTGGTAAAATGGTCAATTTAGGCCCTTCCTACCCGAATCGGTCCTCCACCATAATAATTAATTAAATATTTAGGGTAATTACAATACTACCCTAAGCCTGGAAAAGACAAATTTACCCTTAGACCCTCCAAACTTAAGATTACCCATTTTTATGTCCGGTTAAGACTCATCCGGGTAAATCTTCATATTTGGTTGCCCTACATGGCTGGACCCAACCTTTCCTAGCACAACTAACTCACCAAGTTAGTTGGCATGGTTGTTGCAAGGGTTCAGAGGTCAGGTTCGACGTGCATCAATCCGTGCGAACCTGGTCTAATCGTAGGCATTCTAGATACATTAAGCATTACTTAACATAGTCATTTTATGGTTGTTACATTATTTTCCCCTTAGGAACATTCATCCTTGAATGACACTACATATCATTTTAAAATAAAGAGGGTGTTTTTCGAAAATATTTTAACATACTTGAGACTTTGCTCTTTGTTAATTTCTGTTTCACACTTACTCTGGATAATGTATACTAATCAAGCTTATATGAAGCTTCATATTTGAGATTGAGGAACTTCCTTCTCAATCCCACTTAACTTGATGCACCTAACAACTCATGTAACACAAAAATCATGTCCACACTATACAAAAACATCAACATGACATGCAAACATTGATTTATATTAACTCACATAGTACAACTATTACACATACGATTTTGGACTTACAACACCAAGTCGACTATTGCACTAAAAAATAGAGTTTCTTAAACAAAATCAGCCTTAGAAGGAGTATATATAACCCCTTAGATAACATCTTGCTGGGCATAAGATTTGAAATTATATGGCTTTGTTGGATTGATCCACGCCCTGCCCATTTATACCCTATCTCATTTGGCAACTGAAATCTCACTACCCTTGTTTCATACTCTATGGTAGCATAACACTTATGGAGAAAATCCATACCTAAGCTATTTAATGCTTTTTATTGGAGAATAACTTATTTACATATTAGTAGTTTGGTGCACTTCCTTGAAACCTACTAGAATCTTAACATTAATAGACTAAGCAACTCCTTCCTAAACTAGTCTCATCAAAGAATACAACATAAATAAACTTATAAGTAACATAAGTCAGCAACAAACATGATGACTCGAACATATTAACTTCATAATAGTGCATAAAACCATACACATGAAAAAATAATTTAGGCTACGCACCCGAGGCATCACCAGAGGTATCTTCCTGTACACCTCTAGACTTGAGTGAGATGAATCATTGCCTCTTTGAAGACTCTTCCCTTCAACTATTCGGTTGAAATTTCTCCTTTCCTTTTTCTCAAACTCTCATATACTGACAATCCTTAATCATGTGACCCAGTTTGATTCAACCGTAACAATCATTATAGCCCCTCCTACACTCTCCTTTATGATGTTTGCCACACTTTATACAAGGTGGCCTCTCCTGAGGTGTATCTACTTCACTGTTTCTCTTAACTCTTGGCTGGATTATAGATTAAGGGATCATCATGATCTCATGTTTATGGAAGATTTCATTATGTTTATATACACCTTAAAATATTGGAATAAACTAGGAAACTTAGGTACATCACTTAGGAACTATTATGAAAAGATTGGGGGAAATAGGGTACCCTGGTGGCCCTAGCACTCTAAGAGGCGTGTTACGCTCAAATTTACTTCTCGAAAAGAAGTATAAGCAGTCGTATCAAGTAAAGAACCCATCTATGATGTTGGGGTCGATTCCACGAGGAAAATGATTTAGGCTTAACTTTAACCTATTATTACTTCTATTTAGTCAAGTCCTTTCCTAAAACAAGTAAAAATTGGATTTTAAGTAAAGAATGTATTAGCTATGTCTAAATAAACAAGTGAAAAGTTCAAAGATTTGATTTTTATCAAGGAATGAATTTAACTAGGGCCTAAGTGTTCCCCATAAATTCAAAACGCAGTAACTCTAGCCATAAATCCTTTCCTAGTATCTTGCATGCAAAGTGATAAGTTCTATATCCCTAATTCCTTGATCCGGCAACTAGGGAATTTCACTCTGCATGTTGGTCCGGCTACATGTGTATGCTTTAATAAACCTTACCTTTACCTCATATTAAGTATCATAATCGATGTTTGGCTTAGTTGTTAATGCAACAATTGATACTAGCCTATTAGACAGTATATACTAAATCTACGTTGAGAATTCTTTTCTTATTATCTACCTCCTTGGTCCGGCATGTAGCAACAAGGC
Organism: Solanum chmielewskii; assembly: GCA_027704785.1. Classification (NCBI taxonomy): domain Eukaryota; kingdom Viridiplantae; phylum Streptophyta; class Magnoliopsida; order Solanales; family Solanaceae; genus Solanum; species Solanum chmielewskii. Next base: position 24,501,560 of record JAKWIX010000328.1, read on the forward strand.
GAGTTCTAACGTGTGCGCTTGTTAAAAAGACTTCTAAACAAAAGAATTATCAATATATCAAAGACACTATTCTAGGATTATTATTTAGTTAGTTTTTACCTTGGTAATTACCCAAGGTTTCCACAACCCTAGCTATGGATTTAGTTACCCAAGTTAATAATCACACAATTCATATTAGTTTGATAAGAATTCATGTACCTACGTTGATGATATTGAAGAAAGCCTAGAAAATTACAAGGATTAATCAATAAGCTTGCAATAAACGATTTTCAAAAAATAGAATAATTTCCAAAAATCACATGTTCACAACTAGAACAATAAAATCTGGAAAATACCCAAGAGTCTAACCCCATAAACGAGGTTATACAAGAATTTATAATAATTAAGTTCTAACAAAAGAGGGAAATCTATTTGAGGAAAATCAATCCAAAAACCGCATCTGAGTCGACGACCTGGATGACGGACCATCGAGGCCACAACGGACCGTCGTGGTCCTCCGTCGTTCCACACTTAGCTTATTTTCAAGATAGGTACTGGGATTACTTTCTGTTGATGATGACTGATGAGTAGGGTCGTCCGTCGTGGAAATGACAGTCCGTCGAGAGCCTTCGTAGCCCTACACTTATTCACAATTCCCCAATCTTCATTCAACATCTTTTCCTTGATACGAAGGTGGCCACCTACGGACCATCGAGGGGTGGACGGACTGTCAATGGCTCCGTGGGTAGTCAATTTTGTAGTTTCAGCACAATTTCTTCACATTTTCATTATGGACAGATTTGCTACAAGCAAAGAGAAAAATAAATTAAAACTAATATAAAAAGGCTTTAGACACACACTATACTGAAGAAAAAAGCATTGAGAGTACCATGAAACCACGGTACATCAACACCCTCAACTTAAATTTGTTGTTTGTACTCAAGTGACGCACTATGACTCACCATACAATCTTTGTACAAGAGTATCCTTATTTCAGATTTCGCAAACATCTGGCTATTGATACCGATTATTTTCATTATGTTTATTGCATGCTATCACTATTTGGGTTTCTCATGTGGATCAGACCATGACACAGACTCACCACACTCAACACATATCCTGTTTTAATCTCTCACCAAGGTACCAATTTTACGGTATTGCATTTAGTGTCCTCACTTCAAAACAAATTCACATAGTGATTTGAGTTTGAGTATAAGGATTATTTTTCAACTCTCATTCTCAGAACAACTTCACACCTCATTTACAGTTATTGCCCTAGGCTTGCCCTTATTTTCACTACTTTATGTTCACCATAATAGACTCTTATGATCACGATTAGACTTTTTCATCTTGTAACTTAGGCTCGGGGTTAGTTAGGGTACATTAAGATGTTTTTAGTGACTTATTTCCCTCCTTGACATATTGTCTAAGCGTCCTAACTTTTCATCGTTTTATTCCGCCTTATTTATTTATTTTCATGTATTCTTTCACCTTGCTATTCTCCTTTCTTTCTTTTTTCGTGTAAGTGACTCTTTTCTTTTCTTGCTTGTATTTTCACATTTTCAAATTCTTTTTGACTTTCTTGAGCCACTTTTCTTTATTTCTTTCTCTCTCTTTTGTTCTTTCAACCCTACTTTCTGGACCTTTCCTCATAATAGCAACGCTCAACTCATGGCTTTGCCATGAGTCAAGGTACACAATACCAAAAGTTGGGTAAGGGTCACGACAAGGTTTTTTTCTTCATTAGCCGCCCTCAACTTATGATTTTGGCCTAAGATGAGGTGCATTGTCCAAGGAGGGACCAGGGCCAACACATTGTTCCCGGAAAATATAAGTTGGATTGAAAAAGATAGGCCTATTTTAAGCTCAATCATTTGAATCAAGAAAGGATTAATTTCATTTGTTTTTCTGATATTTAGGCTAAAGAATGGCTATATTTAACAAGGTCTTATGATCCTATCCTAATTGACTATTACGGATTACTGTTAGCAGGACTAACCAGGCAAGTCTAGATCAGTACTAATGGTGGAATATTCAAATTTTCTTTACACTCACTTGACATCTCATTACTCTACCAAATTATCCGAAACCTTGTTCAAGTATTAGATTTAGGGTCATGTAGTGGTGTATCTCTACGTTATACTTAGAGCCACAAATTTATTAGTTATTGTGCCTAGTTATGCATAATTTTCTTTAAATCAGGATATCATTTTATTTAGACATCATACTTCATAGTCTATTTGTATACTATGTACTACAGATACAAACATGTCGGTTCAAAAATAAAGTAACCAGTCTCTTGGGTGAAAAGAACACAGGCAAGAAAACCCTAAGAGAGGATCATGAGTTGGGCTACTCAGACTTCACCTAGCACTCACTTTCAATTTACCCCACACCCAACAAAAAAAATGTAATTGTCCCCAATGTATAAAGGTGTATAAGACAGAGTGGTAGGTTAAGCAAACCTGAGGCGCAAAGCGTCGGTGATCAACAAGTTGGGGGTTCAATGTCTCGAAACTCTCTCTCTCTGAAGTAGGGACATCATTAGTAGTGTCCTCATCAATGACAACACCATCAATAATGCTCCTCTCAACCTCTACAACTCTTGAACTAGACGTCCCAGCAGCCACCCCGATAACCCTCAACTAGCGGGCCTCCTCATCAATACGTGAGGCTTTTCTTGCTACCTCAAACTCATGGTGATCCTTCTTCCAGGCTCAGGACTCATCCTCATCTCTAGTTTGATGTCTCTTGGCACGCTCTCGAGGTGGAAGTGCTGGCACATCAGTAGTGGCGAACAGGGTAGCCATCACCGTGTCCTCAACAGGCTCTACAGAAGGGGCATCAAACTCAGGCACCCGAGCCTCTAGTATAGTATCAAAGTCAGATCTCAGACACTACAGAGAAGTCTAGAGAGTCGTCACATCGATTGTAGGGGATAGTCGAGCGAGAACCTTCATCACAAATGCGTCCAATCGCTAGTGGACCTCCATGATCTTCCGTTAATGTGTTGGGCCATCTTCCTCTCTATACGCTCTTCTGCCTCTACAATGGACATTTGCATCCAAGGCTGGATATGATGCAGAAGTATGGCCATTTGGGACTCTAGTTTCTCGACCCTAGCAAGAGGGACCAGTGTAGAAGATGGGATAGAGCGGGAGGAGCTTGGAGCGGTGCTACCACCCGGGATAGACTCGACCGGAGTGGTATCAGTAGGCTTAGATGTAGCCGGATAAGCCCCTTGGGCCTGCCCTACTGTTGGTGCAAGGTGTTCGCCTAGCAGTTGTACCTCTATATGGGCCGTCAGTTGGGAGACAACTCATTGGCGTCATCCCGGATGAGACCGATATCAACATTGCTACACGAGCACTCCTGCAGACCTTCACAATGCAAAAATTATCCATGGGAATGGGTAATTAGTAGTGGACTTAAAGTCCGTCTCGTGCATCACCGCCTGTAAAAGTCATGCAAAGTCCACCTCAAACCCCGCAGTCATAGCATCCATCAACACTGCATGATTCCAGGTGACAATATTATCACCAGCAGTGGGGGAAGGCAGTGTCAGACTAATAGCCATAGGAACATGGCTGTGAAGTTGAAGTTGGCCTTCTTGATACTAACCTTGGGCTCCCGCACCCAATCGATAACCTCACTATCTACGGAGAGATACTATGCAATCCACCGCTTGGTGTTATCTGTCACCTCTTGCTTACACTGGAATTTACCATCTTTGATCAATTTCCACCGATAGTCAAACTCGGTGGTGACAGGAGTCGAGTTTCATCGACATCCATGCCATAGAGAAATATGAGGATGTCCTGCAAGGAAATGTCAACCCACTTGTCGCGGACTTGAACATACTCCAACAATGTATTCTTGGCGGGGGCTGCCCGCCTGTCAAGCTGAGATCAGAGAGTAGCCCATAAGTGGTGTACAACTCTCAAACCATCTTCTCGCTATAGCAGCCTACATCTCAAGGTGTCCACTCCAGCCGATGTCGGGTGAATAACTCATGAATGGCCGACATGGTTGGAAGACTTCCCATGAGAACCCGCCTCTCCAGAATCATGGGGTCATGACCCCCTTGTCATTCAGCATCTTGGCATCAGTGTAGATTTGGTACTGCCCCTTAACACACCACCGTTAGGGATGAAACACTTGGAGCGGGGATGCCAATCAGGGGTGCTAGAGAAGAGTCAGAACTAGCAGCCTCATCAGAAGAGGCAGAAGCAGAAGCCTCCTCCGATTTGGTATCCTCCAAAGAGCCGGAAAGTTCCTCTGAACCGGATGCCTCCATGGATCTAGATGCTCCCTCAGACACTGCAACGGACCCAGATGGTGTGCCGGTCAGTGTGCGCTCCTCGTCATACAGAGAGGTAGTGACCACGCCAGGCGTCACCCTCGTGAATGGATTTAGTGTGGCGGGTACCATGGGTAAGAGTGCGGGTATCTGGTGGCACGTACTCTAGGTCACGTTTATCATCTGAGCCTATGATAAGATGATTCGACGGGGAAACTAACTTGTAATGCCCTCGTGAGTAGACACAATTGTGTTTATGTGACATTTGTACCTGCAGAGAGAAGTAGTTAGTAAAAGTGAAAGCAGCAAAACATAGAAAACGAATGATAGTTAAGAAGTACAGAGTGCAGGACGTACCAATCGATGGTCCATCGAAGGTATGATGGTACGTCATGGGGGTCCGTCAAGGGACACTTAGAAATTTTTTTAAAAACATGAGAAACAATGGTTTTGACTGTGTCCATCACGGGACACTAACAAATAATTTTTAACACATCAGAAACAAAGGTTCTGATAGTGTTGACGGTTGTGCAAAAGGATTATTAAAGGAACGATGTTCCATCATGAGGGTCCATCAAGGGACACTTAGAAGAAGTTATAAAGACATCAAAACAAGGTTTCTGATACCGTCGACGATTGTGCAGGATGGATCGTCGAAGGCACGACAGTCCATCATGAGGGTCCGTTGTGGGACACTTAGATGAAATTATAAAGACGTCAGAAACAAAGCTTCTAACACCATTGAATCTTGTGTATGACAGACCATTGAAAGGATGACAGTCCGTCATAAGGGTCCATCGCGGGACACTTAGATTAACTTTATAAAAAATCAGAAGCAAAGGTTCTTACACTGTCGACGGTTATGCAGGATGGACCGTTGATGGGACGACAATCCATCATAATGGCCATCGAGAAATACTTAGAGTAAACTCGGTAATTTGGGGTTGAAGGACCCCAATGATGATCAATCGCGAGATCGATGGTCCGTCGATGGGGTCTCGTACTGACCTTCAGGGAACATAGTTTTGCAGCCAAAATGTGATACCTTATCATACTAATTTGAAATATTCGTAGAAGCCTAAGTTTATTAAACATTTACCCAGCGTCCCATAATTCGTAAGGCATGAATTTTCCTTGTTTTAACATGCACTTTCGACAGCCTATAAAACCCTAGGTCAGGAAAACAATCATGCAAACAAACACTATATTTTTTAACAATACACCCCCATCCGTTTCAATTTCAGTGTTCTAAGGGACTTAGGACTTTTGTGTGTAAGTTTGAGCATGCAAAATTGTCCAAAATTAAGTACCCAAACAGTTAAACATCACTGTAATCAGGAATATTAGCAAAAGTTAATCTTGCAACTCAGAACAACAAACATGACAACTGTAGTAGATGAATAAGAGTATGAAATCTAGTAGTTCAACAACAACAAAAACCACCACGAACATCGACCGTCAAAAGAACTGAAGAAAATGGGAGATTTTGGGAGAGAATGGATTTTGTGAAAGTGGGGGAAGTAGGGGAATCTGATGACAGAATGGGAGTGAATGGCTCAAGGAGTGGGGGAAATTGAGAGGAAATAGGGAGGGATAGGGTTATGGGGATGATGTGAAGAGGTAGGTAAATGAAGAGTTTAAAAACTTTTAATATGTAGCCGGACGGTTCGGGTTAGTTTAGTGGATAAGGGATCGATGATTCCCTGTCCACGGACTATAATACCGTCGACGTTCGTCGACCCCTCTATAGACATTTCCCTAACTTAGAAAAATTTAAAGAACATACATTGGCACGACGGCTCCTACCGACGGTCTGTCGAAGGGATGACAGTCCATCGATGCGTCCATCGATGGGTGCACCAGACCAATTTTCTGCAGATTTCTGGTTACTTGGTCCCTGCACATTTAACACCCATTAATCTAATCCTTTTGTGTTTTCTGGACACTTTTTGCACACACACTCTACTCTACACTCTATCCAACACTTCTAAAGAAAAATAAAGGAACATTCAGATGTGACATAAGTAATAAAGGTAAAAATAATGCAACTATGCCTAGAAAATCATGAAAAAACTATAGTTGGCAAGAGGATAATTATTGTGTTGCCTCCCAATCAGCGCTTGAATTAACTTCGTGGCACGACGGAGGACTTTGGATTACTCTAACTTCATCAAGATGGTATGCCTCGATCACTTCCTTCCTGTTTCATCATAGATAGATCTTGATTCGCTGCCCGTTCACCTTAAACCTCACACCTTCCTTGTTCTCCAACTCAACCGCACCATAAGGGAATAGTTGGGTGATCCAATAAACGCAACCTAGATTGAACAAAAGCACCAAATCCCCAACCCAAAAATCACGCTTCTTGATCTTTTTATCATGGTACTTCATCATCATTTTTTTGTAGAGGGCTGAACTTTCATATGCCTTCAAGCAAAATTCATTAACCTCATTAAACCCATTTAATCTTTGTTCCGCAGCCTCATTCCAATCAATTTTCAACTTCTTCATTGCCCACATGGCCTTATTCTCTAATTCAAACTATAAGTGACAAGCCTTACCATATACAAGTTTGTATGGGGACATGCCTATGACAGTCTTGTATGCTGTCCAGTAGGCCTAAAGAGCATTATCAAGCCTACTTGACTAATCCGTTCTACTAGCAATCACCCTTTTTGCCAATATCTGCTTAATCTCCCTATATGACACCTCAACTTTCCCACTAGTTTGAGGATGGTAAGGAGTGGCCACATTATGGAAAACCCCATATTTTCCCAAAAATCCCTTTAACAACTTGGTGCATAAGTGGGATCCCCCCCATCAATAATAATAGGGCTTGGGGTGCCAAATCTTGAAAATATGTTCTTTTTCAAGAACACGATGACACTCTTCCCTTCATTGTTCTCAAGGGAGATAGCTGCTACCCATTTTGATACATAATTGACTGCCACAAGAATGTACTTCATTTCATGAAAACTCAAAAAAGGGCCCATAAAGTCAATGCCCTACACGTCAAACAATTCAATAACAAAAATGAGATTTTAATGGAGCTCGTGCTTTCTCGAAATGCCACCATCCTTTTGGCATCTATCACATGCCTTGGTGAACTCATGAGCATCTTGGTGGATGATTGGCCAATAGAATCCACATTGCAAGATCTTGTGAGCAGTTCGGATACCACTAAGATGCCCACCTAGAGGCAGAGAATGCATGACTCCAAAACACTCAACATCTCAACTTCTGGCACACATCGCCGAATAAGCCCATCGGCACAACTCATATATAAGTATGGATCAACCCAAAAGAAATTTTTCACATCATGCATGAACTTTTTTCTTTGATGAAAGGACAAGTCCGGTGGGACGATATCACTAGCCAGATAATTTGCAAAGTCTATGAACCATGGAATCAAGTCTAGGGAGGCAGCTAGTACATGCTCATCAGGAAAAATATCATCAATTTCAGTCTTTTCATCTAACTCCCTCATTGCTTGATCTTCTAATCGGGACAACTGATCAGCAACTTTATTTTCGGTCCCTTTTCTATCTTTCACCTCAAAGTCCAATTCTTGCAATAGTAATACCCAATAAAATAAACTCATTTTCGCTTGCTTCTTTTCAATCAAATATCTCAAAGCATAATAATCAGTATGCACTATAACCCTCGTGCCAAGAAAATAGGGGAAAAATTTCTCGAAAACAAAGACTACTGCAAGGAGCTCTTGTTCAGTCATGTTGTAGTTCTTTTGGGATTCATTAAGGGCTTTACTAGCATTGTGAATAGGATGAAGGATTTTGTCCCTTCTTTATCCCAATACAACACCAAGAGCAACCCCACTCGCATCACACATCACCTCAAAAGGCTTGCTCCGATTCAGAGAAATGATGATAGGTGCAGACACCAACTTTTCCTTCAACTCACCAAATGCCTTAGGACACGATTCATCATAATGAAACTTACACTCTTTCTCAAGGAACTTGAAAAAAGGATGTGCAATACTTAAAAATCCTTAATGAACCTCCGGTAAAAGCCTGCATGCCCAAAAAAACTTCTCACACCTTTTACAAAGATAGATGGAGGAAGTCGCTCCATCACCTCAACTTTATCTTGATCAACCTCTGTGCCCTTCTCTGAAATGCGATGACCCAATACAATACCTTATTTCACCATGAAGTCACTTTTTTCCTAATTTAGCACATGGTTGCAATCTTCAAAACTCTTAAGAACCTCAGACAAATGACTCAAACACCATTCAAAGGAGTCACCAACCACTGGAAAATCATGCATAAACACCTCAATAGTGTCCTCCAACATATCAGAGAATATTGACATCATACATCTCTGAAATGTGGATGGTGCATTACTTAACCCAAATGGTATTCTCTTCAACGTGAAGGTCCCATAAGGACAAGTAAAAGTGGTTTTATCTTGATCTTCAAGTGTAAAAGAAATCTGATTATAACTCAAATAGCCATTACGAAAATAGTACCACCCCCTCTCCTCCAAGTCTATGCAACATGTGATTTATGAAGACATACGAAAATGGTCCTTCTCGGTCCATGCATTTATTTTATAGTAATTTATACATACCCTCCATCGAGTCACCGGCCTCTTCAGAACAAGCTCATTTTTCTCATTAGGGACCATAATCATTCCCCTTTCTTAGGTACACACTAAACAGGGCATACCCAACTACTATCGGTGATTGGATATATCACTCCAGCATCAAACCACTTCATGATTTCCTTCTTCACCACCTCTTACATAGGAGGATTTAAACGTCTCTGGTGCTCAATACTTGGCTTATGATCGGGCATGAATTGGATTTTATGTGAACAAATCCCTGGAGGGATCACAATAATATCTGCAGTAGTCCACCTAATAGCTCTTTTGAACCTTTTAAAAACCTCCACCAAACTCTCAACCTGATGCACATTCAAATCTGATGGACTAATTACCGGCAAAGTGTAACCTTTTCCCAATAATACATACCTCAACTGAGGTGGTAGACACTTAACTTCTACTTTTGAAGCTTCCTCTATAGATGGTTTTGAAGGTGCTTCATATCTAACTCCAACTTCTTTTGTTAAACTGAACATCACCTCAATAAAGTGTCGCGACCAATGACCCAAACTCTTCAATGCAATCACTATCAAAACTCATGATCACTGTCACTAGTTCTTCTACACCCAGACGCTTTTCTATTTGTACCTCAGATAACTTCTCATCTATTATATGGCAGATACTTAGTGGATCTCACCACTATTCCTCATGAACCTAGAAATATTGAAAGTCACTTATTCATTGTTCAACCGAAATTTCATTTGCCCTTTCTCCATATCAACCAAGGCTGTAGCAGTAGCCAGGAATGGCCTCCCAAGAATAATAGGTACTTCAAGATCAACCTCACAATCAAAAATTACAAAATCGGCCGGAAATATGAATGACTCCACCTGTACTTACACATCGTGGAGTATCCCACAATAGGCCTCTTCATCGTTCTATCGGCCATCAGTAGCCGCATCGCAGTGGGCTTTGGGTCACCCAAACCCAACTTCTTGTAAATAAAGAGAGGCATGAGATATATGCTTGCCCTAAGATCACTTAACGCTTTCGTAATGTGTAATAACCCAATTGTACATGGAATAGTGAAGACCCCCGGACCTTCTTTGTTTTGCACTAAAGACGTTGTAGCAATAACACTACAATTTTGCATTCTATCATCATCCTCAAAACTAACCGATCTTTTCTTAGTGATCATATCTTTCATGAACTTGGAATAACAAAGCTTTTTTGCAAAAGCTTCTATCAAAGGGACATTGATGGAAAGCTATTTGAGCATAGTGATAAAACGCCGGTATTTACCATCCTCGGTATTTTTCACTAACCTCTTTGGGGAATTGAGTTGGTGGTCTAGGCATGGGGGTCACCTTTTGGGGTACCTCAGCTTCTTTCCCCGTTTTGTCTTTTAACTCACCATTAACCTCCAGTATCTTATCATCGCCTCTTATCACATTTTCTACACCAGACGGCATCGGTGGATCAATGGTTTGCTTACCACCTTGAGTAGTGAATTACATACAATGTCCATTATTTTTCAAATTTTTGACTGTATTGCTAGGAAGAGTGACCGGTTGGCGTCGGTTCACAGTCGAAGACAAATGGGCCATTTACAAATCAAGATGATTGATCGAGATTGCATGTGCATCAACTTTTTGCCTAATACTCGCTAAGTTATTCCACAGCTCTTTAGTGTGCTCATCAGTAACATCAAACCTCCTCATTATTTTCTGCAACATATCCTCAACTCGCTCCATAATACCTCCACCATCCCTAGGAGCAACTTCACATTTTGAGGTGAAACATAAGGCCCATTCCTATCATTTTTGTTACCATAGTTACCCCGGTTAAAGTGGTTGTTGCGGTTGTAATTCCTATCTCGGACATAATGACCTTGTCGGTTGTAATTAGTTTAGTTCTGACCTGTATTTACTTGAACTTGGCGCCAACTGTTCCTATTAGAGCCTTGGGAATTTGTTCAAAAAAACCCCGTCTGCTCATTTATCGCATAAAGGACCTCCTTATAGTAATTCTCATTAGTCGGTGGAGGTGGTTTAGACAAGTAGTTCATCACATTTACCTTTTTGTCACCCTAGTGACGTGTTGCAACTCCAAACCAATCTCAGTTCTCATTTGAACCATTTCTTGAGGAATCTCATATGTGGATGGGTTGTGTGTGGATTGCACTGCAAAAGTGTTTCTTCCAAAGCTTTATTATTTCGGGAGATTTTCTGTGACTTCTCATTATATTGACACTCACCATAAGAACCATCCGCTATCGTATCTAGTACTGCTTATGTATTGTCATCTTGTCCCTTATAGAAGTACTCTTTCAGTGACTCATCATCGATGCGGTGATTGGGGACACTTTTCAAGAACGAAGTGAACCTGTCCTAAGAACTACTGGTTGATTCTCCCGGTAGTGCCACAAAATTGTTCACCTTATCTTTGTGGTTTAGATTCTTAGACACCCGTAGTAACGTCCTAAGAACACATCCCTCAACTGATTCCAAGGGTAGATTGAGATATTGGGGAGCTTAGTAAGCAACATAGTGACCTCTCCTGACAGTGAGAGAGGAAACACTCTCAACCCAATTAAGTCCATATTCAAATCAGGCCTCCCCACACAACTCTTACACACCGACCTCACTTTGGCAATGTGAGCATGTGGATCCTCATAAGGTATCCCGAAAACCAACCTCTAGCGGTGAGCATTTGCATCAGACTACTAGTTACCACGAAAGTATGGTCGTTTGGGGAAGGCAATACAAGTGGCCCGTCAGAGTCATTAATATTATCATATCCCCTATAATACTCTTGAGGGCGTGGAGCGGGAGGTTACCTCCATATTTAACCTTCCCTATGATTTCCAAGTAATAATTGATCATGAGAATCAACCGATAGTGGAACTTCCGAGTTGTGATCATCATCAAGAATACCCAAATTTTTGTTAATTCTGCGTAGTGTACGCTCTAGTTTGGAGTCGAGTGAGAGTATGGGTTCTCCTCTACTGTGTGTACTTGACATACATGAAAGTATAGTGGTAAGTATTCCCTCCTATCATGTGGATGACCCAGGTTTGATCCATGACAATGGGGCCAAAATTGATAAAATTTACTTCTCAAAAACAAGTATAAGCGGTCGTATGAAGTAACGCACTAAACTATGAGGTTGGGGTCGATCCCACGAACAAAATGATTTAGACTTTACTTTAACCTATTATTACTTATATTTAGTCAAGTCCTTCCAAAAAACAAGTAACAAAAAAGGGGGTTTTAAGTAACGAATGTAATTATCTGTCTAAGTAAAGAAGTGATAGGTTCAATGATTTGATTTTCATCAACTAATGAAACTAACTAGGTCCCAAGTGTTCCCCATAGGTTTATAACACTGTATTTCTAAATATAACAATCATTTCCTAGTATCTTGCACGCAAATCGGTAAGTTATGTGTCCCTAATTCCTTGGTCCAGCAACAAGGGAATTCACTCCGCTCCTTGGTCCGGCTACGTGTGTATGCTTTACTAAACCTTACCTTTACATCATATTAAATATCATAATCAATGTTTGGCTTCGTGGTTACTTCGCACCAATCGACACTAGCGTATTGGATAGTATGTACTAAATGGACGTTGATAATTCTTTTCTAATTATCTACCTCCCTTGTCCGGCATGTAGAAACAAGGCGAGTTCTAACGCGTGCACTCTTTAAAAATACTTCTATATAAAAGAATTATCATAACATGCAAAACACTATTCTAGGATTATTATCTTATGTAGTTTTTTATCTTGTTAATTACCCATGGTTCCCACAAACATAGTTATGGATTTAGTTACCGATGTTAATAATAACACAATTCATATAAGTTTGATAAGAATTCATGCACTTACTTTGATGAGATTGAAGAAAACCCACAAAATTACATGAATTAATCAATAAGCTTGCAATAAACTATTTCCGAAAAATAGAATAATTTCCCAAAATCACAAGTTCACTACCAGAAAAATGAAATCTGAAAAATACCCAAGAGTATAACCCTCAAAATGAGGTATTTAAAAGTATTTATAATTATAGCGTCCTAACCAAAGAGGGAAATCTATTTAAGGAAAATCTACCCAAAAATTACGCCAGAGTCGACGACTTGGATGACGCACAGTCAAGGACACGATAGACCATCGTGGTCCTCCGTGGTTCCACACTTATATTCTTTTTAAGATTGGTATTGTATCTACTTTCTATTGATGATGACTGATGTGCAGGATGGTCCGCTGTTGAAATAACAGTCTATCGAGAGCTTCTGCAGCCCCAAACATAGTAAGAATTACAATATTCATTCAGCATCTTTTCTATCATACAATGGTGGCCACCTACGGACCATCGATGGCTCCATAGGTTGTAACTCTTCAGTGTCAGCATAATGCTTCCGCGTTTTCATTCTGGATAGATTTTCTGCTAACAAAGAGAAAAATACATGACATTAATACAAAAAGGCTTTAGACACACACTAAACTTAAAGAAAAAGCACTAAGAATATCGTGGAACCATGGTATATCTATCCTCAACAATCTTAGATCCAGTGTAAACGGGAAGATTTACCCTCGTGTTGTCCCATCGACGGTCCATCCTGCACAACCTTCGACATTGTTAGAACCTTTATTTTTGATGATTTTAAAATTTATTCTAAGTATCCCTCGATGGACCCTCATGATGGACCGTCATTTCCTCGATGGTCTGTCCTGCATAATCATTGACATTGTAAGAACATTTGTTACTGACATTTTGAAAAAAATTTCTAAGTGTCCCTCAACGAATCCTCATGACGGACCATAGTTCCCTCGATGGTCTGTACTGCATAATCGTCGCCACTGTCAAAACCTTTATTTCTAATGTATTTAGAATTAATTCTAAGTGTTCTTCGATGGACCCCATGATGGACCGTCGTTCTTTCAATGAACCGTCGATGGGTCCGTCCAGCACACTATACTTCTATACTGCCATTCCTTTTTTGTGTTCTCCTCTTTTTTTTTTCTATTTTTGCATGTGTTGCAGGATTCCACTGGTACTAAATACTTCTCTTTGCAGGTACAAATGACAGCTAAACACGTCCGTGTCGGGTCACGAGGGTGTTCCATGTTTGTCGACCCGTCGAACCGAATGGTCATAGGCTCAGACGATGAGCATGACCTAGAGTATGTGACAAGATTCAACCTCACTCCTGCCCATGCTTCCAGCTCTACTAGAGCCACGCCCACGAGGGTGGTGCCTGGTGTAGTCACTACCTCCCAGTTTTACGAGAAGCGCATACTAACAAGCACACCTTCTTAGTTGGCTGCAAATTTCGAGGGAGGTCTAGCTCTATGGAGGCATCTAGTTTTAAGGAAGCTTCTGGATCTGTGGAGGCTTCCTGATCTAAGGAGACTTCTACTTCTGCCTAGTCTGAAGAGGTTGATAGTGCTAACTCTACTCCAGCACTTCAGACTGGAGTCCCTGCTCCAATTATTGACCAGCTAAACCAGTGGTGTATCGAGAGACAGTATCAAGTCTTCATTAATACCAAGATGTCCAATGACAAGGGTGTTATGACCTAGACCCTGACACTTGAGCGGTGGGTTCTCACATGGAGTCTTCCCATCATGTTGTCCATTCATGAGTTATTCACCTGACATCGACTGGAATTTACGGCTCGAGATATAGGCCACTATCGCGAGGAGATCGTTTGAGAGTTCTATGCCTCCGATGTGGTGACTCTTTGATCTCAGCTGGACAGGCGGGCAACCCCTACCAAACATGCAACATTGGAGTATGTCCGGGTTCGCGCCAAATGGGTTGATATTTCCTTGCAGGATATTCGCAGGTTTCTCTAAGGCACAGATGTAGATGCCAACCGAACCCTTCTCACCGCCGAGTTTGACTATCGGTGGAAGCTGATCAAATATGGCTGGTACAGCGTGATCCAGATGTGAGAGATACCACAAAGCACACAGAACCTCTCTGTAGATAGTGAAGCTTCCAATTGGGTGCTGGATCCCAAGGGGAGTATTAAGAAGGCCAACCTCACCTTTAAAGCTAAGTTATTATGACTATTGGTCTGACACTACTTTTCCCCCACTGCTGATGATAACTTAGTCACCTAGGATTGTGCAGTACTAATGGAGGCCGTGATTGCGGGCTTCGAGCTGTACTTCGCATGGCTATTGCAGGTGGTGATACATGAGATGGCCTTTAAGGCCACTAATACTTACCCCTTCTTGTGAATGATCTTTGAGTTGTGCAGGTCTGCAGGAGTGCCGATGTGGCACATTGATGTTATCAAGACCCCGCTCTACATAGTGGATATTGGCCTCATTCAGGATGAGGCCAATGAGTTGGATCCCCAAAGAGGGCCGCATCCTGAGGTGCAGCCGCTCGATGAGAACCTAGCAACCACAATAGAGAAAGATCGAGTGACTAATCCAGCTATATTCGAGCATATCTGGGACACGCTGTTGGCTGCCATGTTCTCCACCACTGTTGTGCAACCACATCCCAAAGAGATCATTCCAAGAGGAACAAATTTAAAGATGACGATGAGTATCGGGCATGCAAGAAGGAGCAAAATGCATTGGAAGCCGCGAGGAGAGCCTTGTTAATTGATGAGGAAGCCCGCCAGTTGAGGGTTCTATAAGTTGCTTCTGGGGCGTCTAACTCCAGAGTTGTTGATGCAGAGAGGAGCACCACTTATGGTGCTTTTATTGCTGAGGACACCAGTGATGGTGTCCCTACTAGAGAGAGAGCGGGTTCTGGGAAACCGAACTCGTCAGCATGTCGATCGTCGGTGCTTTGCGCCTCAAATTTGCTTCACCTATCACCCTATTCTATATAATTTTATGCTTTGGGGACAATTGCATGTGTTCTTGTTGGGGGTGGGGTAAATGGAAAGTGAGTGCTAGGTTGAAGTCTTAGTAGCCCAGCTCACGATCTTCTCTTGGAGTTTCTTGCTTGTGTTCTTTTTCCTTAAGAGACTGGTTATTTTATTGTTGAATCGGCATGTTGGTATCTTTTGAATATAGTATAGAAATGGAATCAGAAGCATGATGTCTAAACAAAATGATATAGTGATTTAAATATAATGTTGCATGACTAGGCATAGTAACTTATGAATTTATGGCTCTAAGCATGACATAGATATACACCACGGCATGACCCTAAATCTAAAGCTCGAACTAGGTGTCTGATAATCTTGTAGAGTAACGAGATGTCAAGTGAGTTTGAGAAAAATATTAATAGTCCACCATTGGTACTGAGCTAGAACTTGCCTAGTTAGTCCTACTAAAAGTAAGTTGTGATAGACAATTATGAAAGGATCATAGGCCCTTGTTCAAGATAGACAATCTTTAGCCCAGATGAAAGAAAACCAAATGAAATTAATCCATTCTTGATTGAAATGATTTGATCTTAAAATATACCTTTCTTTTTCACCCTAATTGATCTTTTCTGGGAACAATGTGTTGGCCTTGGTCCCTCCATGGACATGTACACCTAAGCATATGCCAAAAGCATAAGTTGAGGGTGGCTAATGAAGAAAACAACCTTGTTGTATCTCTGGAGCCATTGATGATCCGTCGACCCCTCGACGGTCCATAGGAGGCCACCATCATATGAAGAAAATGCTGCTAAAGGAAGATCCAGGAATTCTGACTAAGTGTGGGGCTACGGAGGCTCTCGATGGACCGTTACCTCCAGGGCGGACAGTACTGCACATCCGTTATCATTAACAGAAAGTAGCTCAAGCACCCGACTTGAAAAGATTCTAAATGTGGAGAAACGAAAGCAATCGACGGAGCGTCGTGCTCTCAACGGACCATCATCCTTGTTCGTCGATAGTAAATGTGAGTTGGAGAAGTAAGCAGTTGGTAAATACTAGTACTTGTTTTTGGGAAGATTTTCCTTAAATATATTTCCTTATGATGTTAGGACTTCTTTATTATAAATACTGGTAAAAACCTAATTTTTGAGGTTAAACTCTGGGATATTTTTTATTTTTATTGCTTTAGTTGTTGAACTTGTGATGTTGGGGAAATTATTCTATTCTTTGGAAATCATTTGTTGCAAGAATATTGATTTATTCAAGTAATTTTCTGGATATTCTTCAATCTCATCACAGTAAGTACATGAATTCTTATCAAACTAATATAAATTGTGTGATTATTAGCATGGGTAACTAAATCCATAGCTAGGGTTGTGAGAATTATGGGTAATTAACAAGGTAAAAACTAGCTACAATAATAACCCTAGAGTAGTGTCTTGCATGTATTGATAATTCTTTCGTTTACAAGTCTTTTTAATGAGTGCACGTGTTAGAACTCGCCTTGTTGCTACTTGCCGGACCAAGGAGGTAGATAATAAGAAACGAATTATCAACGTAGATTTATTATACACTATCTAATAGGCTAGTGTCAATTGGTGCGAAGTAACAATAAGCCATACATCGATTATGATGCTTAGTATGAGGTAAAGGTAAGATTTAGTTAGTATACAAACGTTGTCGGACCAAGGTGCAGAGTGAAATTCCCTAGTTGTCGGGATAAGGAATTAGGGATACAAAACTTACCACTTTGCATGAAAGATACTAGGAAAGGATTGTTATAGCTAGAATAACCAAGTGATGAACCTGTGGGGAACACTTATTCCCTAGTTACTTTCATTACTTGATAAAAATCAAATCTTTGAACTTGTCACTTGTTTACTTAGACATAGCTAATTACATTCGCTACTTAAAACCCCCGTTTTGTTACTTGTTTTCGAAAAGTACTTGACTAAATAGAGGTAATTGTAGGTTAACGTTATGTATCATCATTTTCCTCGTGGGATCGATCCCAACCTCATAGATGGGTTTCTTTACTCGATACGACCGGTTATACTTCTTTTCTAGAAGTAAATTTGAGTGTATCAAGCCTCTCAAAGCGCTAAGGCCACCAGGGTACCCCAATTTCCCCCAATTTTTTCATAATAGTTTTTAAGTGATGTACCTATGTTTTCTAGTTGATTCCAACATTCTAAGTTGTATCTAAGCATCATGAAATCATCCATAAACATGAGATCGTGATCCTTGAATCCATAATCTAACTCAAGGTATGTTCAAGATCAAAGTGAAAGAAGTTAAGAGTCAAACCTAAATGTTGATAAGCAAGTAAAAGTGAGTTTCGAAAGTTTCCAAGAGTCTCTAACAAATATTTGTAATTTTTTTTAAGATTCAAGTTCCAACTTAAGAAAGAGTAAACAGTTGAGTTCGTTCTCAAAAGTTATAAGGGGCCTAAGGTGTAAGACCCCCAAAATGAGTTAGAGTGTCTATAGCCTCACATGTGCCTATAAGATTGTAAACATACAAATTAATTATTTTAAATCTTTTATGATTTATTTGAATTCATTTGTAAATCAAACGGTCAAGAACGTCCATGATGTTAGAAAGTTAGCCCTTGATACATGCATGTGCGACTTGAGTGTGCCTAGCATGTTTGGATGTTTTGCGAGTGTCTGTTTTGGGTGAAAATGGTATGAATGTCCTTGACATTTTATGGTGTGTATTTCATTGGAAATATCTGTAAACGACTCCCCAAGTGCCTTGCAAAAGGCCCTCGAGGAGGACCCAAAGACTGCCTAGACACTACCTATATAGTGTCTACCAAGGCTTGCAAAAGATGGTCAGTAGGTTGACCGACGCCCCATCGAAAAGGGAGGGCGTCACTCAAGACTTATCGTGGTGAAGGCTCAAGCCTTTTGACAGGACTGAGATTCAAATGACAGCCAGAAGAATGGTCTGTCGTTGGACCTACTAGGCGTCGATGGGTCCGTTGATGTAGCTGTGTTAAGTTGTCAAGCGCACTATTAAGTAAAAGGTCACATGGGAAATTCACCCCACGTCCCTAAATTATTATAGGTGGTTTATTTAAATATTTTTGGGTATATTAAGTTAGTTATATACATGAAAACCCCATTGCCAATTTCACATTTACAATATAGACTTCCCTCTCCCAAAATATCCTCTCTAGAAACCTCCATTGGAGATGAAGATGAAGAACAACTTAGAACTTGGGTTGCCATGGATTCTTCATGAAGATTTAGTGCTTCGCTCCTACAATAAGGTATGGTGGTCCTTCATCTTTAGATATTCATTCATATAAACAGCTCCTTAAAAGCTTTTCAAAGAGCAATTTGATCAAATTCTCTATCTTTCAATCTAGCCATTGGTTCTTTCTCAAAAAGTTTTCAAAAAACATGATTATAATAATTCCATGTCTAGATACTATTTTTGATGTTGAATGCAACTCAATTTAATGATAAAATCATGCTTCCTTCTAACTCTCGATTTAGCCTATGTATTGTTTACTATTATCATGATGTTAAGAGAATTATATTGTGATGTAATTATGTTTAAATTGATTATTTTATACTGCCTATAATGAATATTTATTATGAATCATAGGTAATGTATCCAATGTGGATCAAGGCTTGAAGATTAGGAAGTATTGGCTTATATTCTTCCATCCTTTATAGATTGCTAATGTTGTTTTAATGTGATCTATATTCTATGAAGTAGGATTTTATTAGGTTATGATGTCTTTAGCTACTGCATTATATATTTATGAATTGTGTGTATCCCTATATCATTTATTGGTAATTTAGTGTACATGTTAGCATCAAGATCTTATTATGGTTTTTGCATGATTTCATCCATGTTAATATATGTTTAGCTACTTCCCTATAATTGAATTGTTGATGAAAAAGGAGTATTAATCCGTGATGACCAAAGGTTGAGAAATTTGTAGGATTGTCTATCTTCTTTACATTCTTATAGTATGGTTAGTAGAATTGGCCTTGTATGGCTTTGTGCGTTATGGTCCACTTATGGTAGCGATGTTTACTTCATTTCAATATATATATGTGATGTTATCATGGTCTTAAAGGCAATTGTATTATGAAAGTGTGGTGCTGACGATCACCGAATGTGAAGTCTCATGCCTAATTTCTTTTCTAGTTTATGTCCTAGGTTGTATTGCTAATATTATAAGTATGTAGGTGTCTATGTTATGTATGGTATATAATTTGGCAATGATGAATTATAAATTATGAATGATTGGTTACCTGCATACCCCTACATGAATGTGCATTGTGGTCCTAAGAGGGTGGCTGCCTCAATATGTTGTTGCTAGCCATTATGTGATCATGGCCAATGTACACACTCACACTTCATGCATGCTTACAAGTAGTATAGTTTCATGATTTCTAATAAAAGAGTATTCTCATATACACTTGTGTCTACTACTATGCATGTATTATATAAGTCCATGAAGTATGATTATATACCCCTTAACAAGGTTGACTTGATGGGTGTACTAGTATGGGAAAGGGTGTGGGGCCTTATCTATGCACTGCACATGTGTGCCTTGATAGGATACTTCCTAGGTTTGGTTTTCTATGTACATGAATATGAATGCATGATTATGTTGACGTATGAACATGTGTCGTCTTAATGTGCTATGTGAATGGATTGCTCACATAGATGCATACACACACATGTATGATGATCTAGTCAATAGAGGGCGCTTGGAAGGTGTTTCCAAAAGTACTCTAAACTAGATGGTGTTTTACATATTCTATCTCCACGTAAAAGGGTTTCTCACATGATTTAGATTGATGAACTCTCATATATGACCTATGAGCTAAAATTATGAGGAGTAAATCTCCTACAGCTTAATTTTATAAAGTAAGGCTTATAAAGTCTTATCAATAGAGGGAACTTAGCTTCACACCAAGTGAACTTAGATGATTGGTGCCCCTTCCCAATATGGGAAGAATTGTTCACCAGAGTCCTCATGAGGTGCATAACTACAAAACCACCATATGAATAAAGAGATTTTTTTATAAGTGGATAACTACAATGTCCCATTTGGCATAAAGAGGGTTTCCACATACACATCCAGCTTTCATAAACTATGGATTGACCCATAGGATCTAGCAAGTGTATTAGTTAGTATGCTAGAATGTGTTAATGGTCTACATTGGCTAAGTAGAGAACCTTTTCTTGGTTTAAGGCTCTACAACACCAAATTCCATGTTATCACCCATGGTTTTAGCCTCGGTTAAGGATATAATTTCCCTAATGTAAAATTGAAAATGGAAGTAATGTAACGAAGATAACTAGGAAAACATACGGGAAGTTTCTTAGTATAGGTGGGGGTATGGGATTTCATCTATGCGTTGTACAAGTAGCTCTTAAAGGGAGTTATAGGAAGGTGTTATAATGTATATGACTATGTTTATGTTCCTTAGGCATGACATTATAGTATAGTTTACTTTTTTTAATGAATGCATGGTGTGATTCTATATGAAATGGTATTATCTTATATGCATAATTTTGATCTTAATTAATATATGATGAAGGTCTAGCTTAGCATGAATAAATATGTATATGTTTGTCTTGTTTATGTACGAAGTGAAGGGTTAAGGCTTGTGGTCTCATGATAGGTTTACTAAGTATGTTTGAGGTTATTCGTCTTCACATGTACATTGAACTAGTAGACTTAGACTGGGATTGAGTAAGGTCTTATGATGTTCTATATGAAGTAAAGTTAGAATATGTGCAATGTGACTAGGGCTTATGGTAATAGTGTTGGGTGTCTTGACTTTAATGCTGCTTATGGTGTGCTATACTTATATGATTGTATGTGTTTGGTTTATATAGATTGTATGTATGAATACCTTGTGGCTTTAAGGTGATGCATTGCACCAAGTATCACTAGAGGGTTACTTGGGAGGTTAATCAGTTAAAGAAAAAAAGTTCACTGTAAAGGATAGGAGTTCACACTAAATTGATTATGCTTACTGTAAAGTAATGAAATAAAATGCTTTACATCCATTGTATGGTTTTATGTAATTTTGTGACCATTTCATAAAAAGGAATAATGTATGGTTTCAAAGAAAAATTTCCCTTTTAAGTGCATGTTTTCTGCATGGCAATCATAATTAGTGCATTCTTGTACTAACACCATTCCTCTATATATTTTTATACAAAGTGTAGGCTATGGATGATAAAAGGATGTCTTTAATGATGAGAAGCTTGATATGTGATTCCCAAGCTCAAGGAAAGAAATTGTTAAGTCTAAGGATTTCCTATGTCAATCTTACTATAAAATTTAGTTATAAATGTACATATGATTTATGTTGTATGGGTCGTGTCCCTAATGTACCGTAATGATGATGAGTCTAGGATTACTAAAAGAGACTAGTGTCTTTAACTATGTATGATGATATTTTGTATACATTGGAAGTGATGTCCTAGCATATGATTTGCTAAGAAAGTTTTAAATTTTACGCAAAATTTACCTATGACAATGCGATGAATAATATATATGGGCTTGTACAAGACCTCCAAGAGGTCAAGTACGCCATGTTACTTCTAGGGGGTGCTCCCCGGTCGTGACAAACGTAGTATCAGAGCATGAGGCTTTTGAAAGTGGCTTTAGGGCCCAAAGTCTCATATTGCCATGTCTAGTAGAGTTTCCATCATCGGTGTTGATTCGCGACCAACCTGTGAGCGAGATTCTATAGGACGATAGAGTTTCCATTCTTCAGCATTCTCATGTCGTGCCATAGAACTTAACTCTATAAGATCACTCTCATATGTTTTCTTGTCCGATGATCTTTTAGATGTGATTACTTGGATGAGATGGTATATCTATTCTTGAGGGAGAAATGGTGAGTTTTGATGTTTATCTTGGTTTTGTGGTTATATGAGTTTGTGTGAAGGTGAACTTTGATATATGTTGATGTGATACCATTTATGGCTATATATGTCAATTAGGTGTAATGACATGTTAGGTGAATATTTATGCTACGATATAGTTATAGCTTATTGAAAGGTTTTTATAGTTTCGTTAAGCTTCTTCTTGGAGTAGTATGTTGCTATATCATTTTGCATAATGGTAGTCTAATGTTATGATTTAATCTTGAAATGATTAGCTACTACGTATGGAAGAATGCAACCCTAAATACATGTTTAAATGGTTCATTGTTAGCCCTTGGATATGTGTAATGGTTTATGTATTGCTTTATATGTTTATAGGCGTTGTCCTAATAGTGGAGATAGGTTACTTACCGTGTAGGTTTATGATATGGGTTGGATGACCTAGAAGTTACCTTACCTTAGTATTGAAAGAAAAGAAATCGGCCTTACGGCTAAGTCTCCTATATTATTTCCCCTAAAGTTTTATGACCCTTGTTGTTCATGGTATAATTTAGACTTAATGTTGTTGGGTATTATGACCTAACTTGAATGTTATGGATTTCTTGTAGGTGTTGAACTTAGAGGAATGATGAGGTATGAGATATTATCCCTTGATGATTGAGTTGGTAGATTCCTTGATGAGAGATTAGGGGTGAGGACCCTCAAGAATATTGAACCTTCTTATGTGAGAAGTATATAGGTTGAGTTTGACTTGTCTTGACCTTGTGGTTTAAAGACATGATGTGATTAATCTTACCCCAAGTGGGGGATAATTTTTCTAGGTGATAAGGGTTAGAATGCCCTTTGGTATTCTTATGATGAGTTACTGTAATTCCTTTTAGGTTGGAAAATATTTTAAGTGATGATGAGGGATGTTAATAAGCTAAGATTCTCTTGGGGTTGGATTAAGTTGCTCTTAAATGGGTTTACCCTAAGTGGGGGTTGGTGATGTTACTTGTAAGGTTATTGATATTTCTATCTTATCCTTCTATTCTTACTTGAGCTTGAACTAAAGAGTTTCATATAGCTTGTTCATGTTGGGAGTCTTGCATAGAAGTATGAATCGCATGTACTCAATATGTAATGTATGTCTTAATTAAAACTATGTTATGCATGTTTGGAGATTCTTAATTGCATGAAAAAGGATTTTGATCAAATGCATGATTTCTCATGTTAATTATGCATCTTGCAATGATAGTTGTGCGTTAAACTTCATGATATATGGTAAGAAGCATGTTTGAAGTCACTCTTAATGTGTAGTATTTAGCCTTATAATGAAAAATTTGAATCTTCTTAGAGTGAAAACCAATGAGTCTTTTAAAAATTATGTGACTTTTACGGTTTTGGAAGTATGGATATAGTCTCTCTCTTGAAAAGTTAAGTCATGTTAAGTTAGTGTCTTTGTGTGTGCCTATAAATTGTGAGATCTTTCCAAATTGATGCTTACTGATGAAGGCTAGTGTTATTCTAAAAATTGAAATTTTGTGAAATGAAGTCTTATTGCTGTAAGGTGTGTGGTGTGATTTATTATTTTGACTTCACTAGGAAGAATTTATAGGCATGTATTGGTTAAAAGTTTAGAATTTCTCATTTCAAATGAATTGACCTTCGTGCCTCGCTTGGATGTGAGCTTATGAGACTTGTAAGTATGTTAAGGAGAGGGACATTCCTCCCTAAACATAAATAAGCATGGTATGATTGAGTATGACCCTGATGACATTAGGCTTAACTACTAAGAATCCATTATTAATCTACTTAACTCAACTCTATACTCATTGAAGTATGACTACCTAATTGCTTCTTTAGTAAAGTGGAATCTGTCTATGTGTGATTATACATGATAAGCTCTTAATGAAATGCAGTTTAATAAGCATGGTATGATTAGGAGAAATACGTTCTTCCTATGAACAAAAGTGATGCCTTGTGTTTAATGCATTTTGAAAGTAAGCGAATAAAAGTTTGTGCTTGCTTGTGTTGCATTGAGTGTTAAGTGGCTTGGGGGTCGGTATTCCTTGTAATTTTGGTGCATTGACTTATATGTGATGATGTTATGAATGTTATTATATGCTTTATGGGTCATTGAAGTCCTTGTTGTGATTAAAGTAATCCAAAAGACATTTGAGGACAAATGTTCCCAAGTGGGGGATATTGTAAAACCCCCGAAAAGAGTTAGGGTGTATAGAGCTTCACATGTACCTATAAGCTTAATAAAATGTTAATTAAGTGTTTCAAATCATGTATGATTGATTTGAATTCATTTGGAAGGAAAAAGTCCAAGAACATCCAAGACATTCGAAAGTTATCCCTTGAGACATGCACGTGTGACTTTAGTGTGCCTAGCATTTTTGGATGTGTTGGGAGTGTCTGTTTTGGGTGAAACTTTCATGGAAGGTCCTTCACATGTTATGGTGTGTATTTACATTGGAAACATCCGGTTACGATCCCTCAAGTGCCCCGCAAAAGGCCCTCGAAGAGGACCCAAAAACTGCCTAGACACTACCTTGGTAGTGTCCACCAACGCTTGTAAAAGACGGTCCGTAAGTTGACCTACGCCCCGTCGATGGGGGGGAGGCGTCGTTCAAGACTTATCTTGGTTAAGGATCAAGACTTTTGACAGGCTTCAGACCCAAACAACAGCCAACAGTACGGTTCATCGTTGTACCTACTTGGCGTCGATGGGTCCGTCGATGTAGCATGTATTAAGTTGCTAGCCGCACTATTAAGTGAAGGGGTTAATGGAAAATTTACCCCATGTCCCGAAATTATAGTTGGTTTACTTAACCATTTTTGGGTATATTAAGTTAGTTAAAAACATGACAACCCCATTTCCAATTTCAAAATTAAAAATTAGACTTCCCTCTCTCAAAATATCCTCTCTAGAAACCTCCATTGGAGATAAAGCTCAAAAATTTTTGGAGCTTGCATTCACATGGATTATTCATGAAGATTTTTGTTTCTCTCCTACAATAAGGTATTGTAATTCATCATATTTAGATATCCATTCATCTAGAGAGCTCTTTCAAAGCTTTCGGAAGAGAAATTGGGACCAAATTTCCTATCTTCCAATCTTGTCACGGGTCTTTCTCAAAACTTTTTGAAAAGCATGATTATGATAATTTGATAATAAGATACTGTTTTTCAGGTTGAATTCAATCTTGTCACGGGTCTTTCTCAAAACTTTTTGAAAAGCATGATTATGATAATTTGATAATAAGATACTGTTTTCAGGTTGAATTCAATCCAATTTCATTATGAACCAATGCTCCCTTCAAACTCCCGATTTAG
The DNA here is from genome assembly GCA_027704785.1 of Solanum chmielewskii. Classification (NCBI taxonomy): domain Eukaryota; kingdom Viridiplantae; phylum Streptophyta; class Magnoliopsida; order Solanales; family Solanaceae; genus Solanum; species Solanum chmielewskii. Next base: position 24,527,446 of record JAKWIX010000328.1, read on the forward strand.
TTTATGTGTTGGTTATTATAATCTTCATGTTAGGAGAATTATATTGTGATCCAATTATGTTAAATTGATTATAATCTACTGAATATCATGTATATTTATTATTAATTAGATTTACTGAATCATATGTGGATCAAGTCTTGAAGATTAGGTAGTATTGGCTTATGTTCTTCTATCTTTTATAGATTGCTAATGTAGTTTCAATGTGATCTCGATTTTATGGCTAATTGAAGTATATTTTTTTTAGGTTATGATCTTTTTACCTACTGACTTATATTGATATTTTTGATTCATTATGTGTTTTGATCATTTATGATCAAGGATGGGAGATTGGTAAGTGATCTATACGTTTTACTCTCTATCGAATTGGTAATATAGTGTACAGATTAGTATCATGATCTTACTGTGGTTTATGCATAATTTCGTCCATGTTAATGTACATCTAGAAACTTCCCTAAAATTTTATTGTTGATGAAAAAGGAGTATTGATCCATGATGATCAAAGGTTGAGAAATTGGTAAGATTGCCTATCTTCTATACTTTCCTATATTATGGTTAGTAGAATTGGCCTTGTATGGATTTGTGTGTTATGGTCCACTTATGGTGGCGGTGTTTCCTTCATTTCAATATATATATGTGATGTGATCATGGTCTTAAATTCAATTGTATTATTAAAGTGTGGTGTTCATGATCACCGAATGTGAAGTCTCATGCCTAGTTTCCTTTCTAGTTTATGTCCTAGAATGTATTACTAATATTATAAGTATGTGGATGTCTATATTATGTATGGTTTATATGTTGCCAATGATGAATCATAAATTATGAATAACTCGTTACCTGTATACCCCTACATAAATGTGCATTGTGGTCCTAAGAGGGTAGCTGCCTCAATATGTTGTTGCTAGCCATTATGTGTTCATTACAAATGTACACACACTCACACTTCATTCATGCTTAAAAGTAGTAAAGGTTCATGGTGTCTAATAAAAGAGAATTTTCATATACACTTGTGTCTACTACTATGCATGTATTATATGTCCATGAAGTATGATTATATATCCCTTAACAATGTTGACTTGATAGGTGTGCTAGTACGGGAAAGGGTGTGGGGCCTTATCTATGCATTGCACGTGTGTGCCTTGATAAAATAGGTCTTACGTTTGGTTTTCTATGTACATGAATGTGAATTCATGATTATGTTAATGTATGATAATGTGTAGTCTTAGTTATGTGAAAGGATTGCTCACATATATGTATTTGCACACACATTTATGATGATCTAGTCAATAGAGCGGCGCTTGGAAGGTGCTTCCAAGAGTACCCTAAACTAAATAGTGCTTTACATTTGTTATGTCCATGTTAAAGGGTTTGGCACATGATTTAGGTTGATGATCTCTCATCTATGATCTATGAGCTATGAATATGAGTAGTCAATCACCTAAAGCCTAATTTTATAAAGTAATGTTAATAAAGATTTTTACAATAAAGAGAACTTAGCTTAGCACCGAGTGAATTTAGATGAAGTGTGCCCCAGCCTAATGTGGGAATTCTTGTTCACCATAGTCCTCACGAGGTGGATAACTACAATGAATCAATAGGTATTAAGAGGATATTAATAAGAGGATAACTACAATGCCGCATTCTTCATAAAGAGGGTTTCCACATATACATTTAAGTTCCATAAAATATGCTTGCCCCGTAGGATCTATCAAGTGATATCACTTAGTGTGCTAGCATGTGTTAAAGTAATACTTTGTATAAGTAGATCACCTTCCCTTGGTGTAAGGCTCTACAACACCAAATTCCATGTTAGCACCCATGGTCTTAGTGTCGGTTAAGGCTATAATTTCCCTTAAGTTAAATAGACAATGGAAGTAAGCTAAGAACCCTAACTAAAATGACCTAAGGGAAGTTGTTTAGTGTAGGTGGGGGTATGGGACTTCACTTATGCATTTTACAAGTAGCTCTTGAAGGGAGTTAGACGAAGGTGTTATAATGTATATGATAATGTTTATGTTCCTTATGCATGACATTGTAGTGTAGTCTACTTGTTGTAATAAAATACATGGTATGAGTCTATTTGATGTGTTATTATCATATATGCATAAGTTTGGTATTAATGACTATATGATGAAGGTCTAGCTTTGCATGAATGAATAATCTAAGATTGTCTTATTGATATATGAAGTTAAGGGTTAACGCTTGTCGTCTTATGATAGGCTTATTAAGTATGTGTGAGGTTATTGGTCTTAACATGTACATTGCACTAGTAGACTTTAGATTGGAATTGTAAGTAAGGTCTTGATGTTTTATGTGGAGTGAATTTAGCATATTTGCAATGTGTGTATGGCTTATTGTAATAGTGTTGGGTGTTTTGACTTGAGTATGTCTTATAGTGTGTTATACTTCTACAATGGTATGTGTTTGGCTTATGTAGATTGTATGTATGAATACATTGTGGCCTTAAGCTGATGCATTGCACCAAGTATCACTAGAGGGTTACTTGGGAGGTTAATGAGTTAAAGAAAAGAAGTTCACTGTAAAGGATAGGAGTTCACTATGAATGGATTATGCTTACTGTAAAGTGGTGAACTAAAATGTCTTAAATGAAATGTATGGTTTTACGTAATGTTGTGACCATTAAATATATCTAAATTAAGTATGTAAATGGTATAATGCTTAATTTATCAAGTTTAATGAAGTTTTCACAAAATGGCATAATGCATGGTTTGAAAGCAAAATGTCCCTTTTAAATGCATGGTTTGAAAGCAAAATGTCCCTTTTAAATGCATGTTTTTGCATGGTTATCATAATTAGTGCATTCTTGTCCACCATTCTTATCTACCATTTTACAAAAAGTGTGGTTCTAGATGCTTGAAGGATGTCTTTAATAGTGAGGAGCTTGATATGTGATTCTCAAGCTCAAGGAAAGGAATCAGTAAGACAAAGGATTTCCTAAGTCTATCTTACTGTAAAGTTTAGTTGTAAATGTACTTATGATTAATGTTGTATGGGTCATGTTCCTAATGTACTCTAATAATGTTGAGTCTAGGATGGCAAAAGAGACTAGAGTCTTTAACTGTGTATCATGATATTTTGTATATAATGGAAGTGATGTTCTTCCATATGATGTGCTAAGAAAGTTTTAAATTTTCTCCTTAATATATCTATGACAATGAGATGAATGATAGGTATAGGCTTGTACAAGACCTCCAAGAGGTCAATTACGCCATTTTAATTCTAGTGGGTGCTCCCCCTTCTTGACATAAGTAATCCCTAACAGTAACAAATGTTTTATACTTAAACAAGTAAAGAGCCTTCTAGATAGTTTTCAAACAGAAGTAATAGCTTTATAAAATGAAGCAAGCAGGGAAACTATAATTTCTAAGAGTGTTTTTAAAGCTATGTTTTTAGAACTAATCTCAAACCACATAATTCGTATGTTTTAAAAACATAAGGGTCGGTATAGATTGGGAGTAGTATTGAGCAACGATGTGGGGATGCGAGTTTCAGATTAACACAAGCCTCAATGAAAAACATGTATCAATCATGGGTAGAAAAGGATCATACTTTTTAGAAGAATCCATTTCACAGTTAGTGGATCCATAGGCAGTTCAGGTCCTATACTCTTGCAAGGTTAGGATGTCTGGGCACCGTAGGCCGAGTAACGCTTTATCATCATTATAGCTCTTTAGTGATAGTTTTATAAACATATTTGTATTTTTACATATATTTGAGAGACTATTTGCATCCTTGTGTAAATTCAGAGTTTCATCATATTTTCAGTTATTTTTCTTTATATTGCACATTACTTTAAATTGCATTATATTGAAATGTGTAGTTATTCATGAGTCGAACAGAGCCAAGGTAAGTTTTCAATTCCTAGTATTTTCAACTTATGTTTGTTTTCGCATTTAAACTCGCATACTCGTGCATTCTATGTAGTGATGTCAGTTGGCCTGCATCTCACCAGGATGCAGGCGCAGGTAACTAGAATCAACATTGGGCGTGTCGTTGATCCCGTAAGCAGCTCAGAGCCATTTGGTGAGCCTCCCTTAATTTAAGAGGACATCCTTATCATTTAGCTATTTTATTTATCTTTCAGTTATTAGGATGATTGAGGGTCCTGTCCGAACATCCATCTTTATTTTAGAGGCTTTATGGACAGACATTGTTAATTTAATGTAGTCTTTTTCATTTAATTTGTAAATGGTAAGACTTGAAGTTGCCATTTTGGACTTAAAGTTATTTATTGAGTTTAGGTCTTCCGTTGAGTTATGTAAGCGAGACCTAGGTTTTCTGAAGATCATCAATGGTTATTGAGTGTCGGTCACGTGCAGGGTGTAGGCTCGAGGGCCGGCAAGTTCTTAATAAGGAAGGCATCAGGGCGTATTAGAAGATGTATGTACTCTTTTTCCTTTATTGGGCTTTTTTAAAACTGGGATATTCCTAGTAAGGTTGTAATGAGGCACACTATTTATAAACATCAAAGGGGGAGTGTAACGAATCCATTTAATATGGATGTTTCCTTTTATCAACCTAATATTATTCATCTATTAGTTTAAAGCATAAATTAAAGATTACTATTGTATTTTGGTTGCGGTAGTAAACAAATGATTTCTACCTCTTATAAAAGGGTCTCTACCATTACGAAATATACACTTGAACAACATAAATAATATTCTCCTCGCTATACTTTCCATCACCATTTTTCATCATTTAGTGTTTGTGTATTCTTGTATTTTCATCTCGTCTTACAACAAGATGCAATTAGTATGATATTTTATATATAATACATAAATTACTTAATAAAATATAAAACAAAATTCTATTTTAATTGATAAAAGGAGATTAAAATAATTTTTTCACTTTTATATTAGTTTAAGGGTTTTAAAACAAAACAATTACATAAACATCTTCAAAATATTATTTTATTAAAATTAATGTATATTAAAAGATTAATTAATTAAGAAAAGGTACATTTGTATATTAATTACCATGTTAGTCAATATAATTACAAATGTGATTTTATCTTCACTATTTTGTAATTATCTTGGTTAGATATGGAAAATTATTTATTTAAAGAATCTCAATTTGAATAAAAAATTAACTGCATACTTCACTTTCGTTAAGTCTGATTTTGTATTTGACTTATCTTGTTTGATATGGAAATTTATTAATTTAGGGATATTTGATTTGAATAAAAATCAATTGCATACCTAATTTAGGCATCACTTTAACTATTTTTCTAGTTTTGTATTTGACTTTTATTGTTTGATATGACAACTTATTAATATAAAAAACATCTAGTTTGAACAAAAAAACAATTGCACACCTAATTTAGCCTTCACTCTTATCATGTTTAATTTTATACTTGACTTACTTGGAAACTTATTAATGTAAGGAAACATAATTTGAACAAAATCAGTTGCATGCTTAATTTCACTTTCACTATTTTTAGTATAAATAGGAGTTTGGTATTGTGTTACTGGTACACCCTTGTTCCATCGCTCTCTAATATTTTTGGGATCTTTTAGTTTGAAAAAAAATGGATCTTAAGAAGTCAACACTTGTATTCATACTTAAAAATAAGTTGTTTATTTTCTTGGTGTATTGAATTTATTTAGTTTTATTTCTCTCAAATCGCTTAATGTTCATCCTTCTGTTTTCCTACCATATTTTTATATGCTGAAATGAATTTTTTTGGACCTATCTCAAGTTAAGGTAAAAAACAAAGTTAAGTATTTTTCGTTCATAAAATTTAATTAACAATTTTTTTTGTATTCTGAATATATTATTTTTACAGACATACTTTTTTAAAAATAAAATGACACCTTGAGATTTTCCTCAATCTGTAACTATAATGGATTTTCCCTGAGTGAGACCTTGGAGAAGCACTTCAAAGAAACGCTGAAAAATAATGACATTTCGAAGATTTGATTTAAATTAGTCAAACCGCACCAACCCCTTTTCTTCTTCCATTAGAGAAAATTTTTCCTTTTTTTAAGGACTATTTTTTTGTAACAAAAGTGTAAGTTTTGGGTCGTGGGTCGCGCGTGTGGACCGACCTAACCCAAGTTGTTTTAATGTCTTATCCAATTAATTAATTAATAAGTTAAGATAGGTCCTTTTAATAAGGAAGAACAATTACAATTGTTCAAACTATCTTTCAAAGACTCATAATGGAGTATTTTTCTAATGAACGTAAAACGTGAAAAAACCGTGAGAAAATTGTGTGAAACAGAAAACTAAAAAAACAAGCGATCAATCCAAGAGAATTGAGTTTTTCAAACAAATTCATCATTAAACAGAGCAAACTTCTAGTTTGTTAACACATATCTTTGTTTTCTAGTGATTCAAAGATGGACTTGAGCACCAGCCTGTCAAAGAAGCAGATTGACGCCTTCCGCTGCAAATTACAAGGTACATGTTTCACTATTGACTTACCTTAAATTACATCAATTGTATCAAAGTCATTGTTATTAATCTTATATTGTGTTGTGTTTTAGCTATTCACTTTTTATATTTCTATGAAATTAAATAGAGTTTATTTCATTTTAAAAACAGTGAATAGAGAAATAAATTGAAGAAGTTAAATTTTCTTTTACGCTTAATTTTGGATTAATAATATGGAAAATAGAATTCAGAATCTTATTTGATTGTGACTCATGTAATAGATAGGATTACTTATCCTACTATAAAATAATTCTGCAGTTTTTTAATGAAAAAAATATGCTTCTATTATATATCAATATGCAAATGGTTGAAAGATATTTTTGGTCGAAACTTTTTAAATCAAAACCTACTTGTGCATAGCTTTCCGAAAATATATTATAATAGAGAATCGAAATTAAAACAAGATACAAATCGTTGAAAAATCAGTTGTTATTTGACAGTTTTCTGAGAACTGCATCTGTCTGGAGCAATCTAGAAATTCGTCGTGCAGTTTTTGGGTGGAAACTTATTTTTGTAGTAATCATCTCGTTTTAAGTTTTTTTGAAAAATATTATTATAGAAAAACATACTTAAAACGAGGATATATGGACTTTTTAAGTTGGGTTGAAGAAAAAATGTTTTTTATGAATTTGTTTTAGAGTGAGATTACAGTCCTATTTAAGATTAATTTTATATGTGTCCTATTTAGAATCTTATTTGTCTTGTCTATTCGTTTAGTTTTTATGTTCCTTAAAAGGTTGCTTGCGCTTTATTAGAAATTTGTGACATATGTTGTAACATTAAATGAATTAACCATATATTTTTTTCTAATTTCAAATATGGCTGAAAAGAAACATGCTCAAATTACTCCAATAGGAGTTCTCAAAGTCGAGCAAAAGAACGAGGTCAAAGAGAAAATCGCCATAAGATATGTTTTCGAGGGAGAGAAATCGTACGGTTTGGTGTCCCGAAAGATACACAAAATATGTTAAGGAATGAAAGAACCATTCGAAGAAAAAGAGAAAAAGATCGAATAGAGTTTTAAGTCTTTAAAGATGGATACTCTTGGTTGTTTGATAGGATTCCTCCACATCTTTGTCGAAAAATTTGAAAAGCTTAATGAAATTGACGTTCAAGTTACAAAAGGGAAGGGTACGATGTTTTGCATCATTCCTTGCCAGAAAACTGGAAGAATGAACTGAATGAAATTAGAATCGAACTTGGGCATAATGAAAAATTATGGAAGTACTATGTAAAAATAGGAGTTAAGTGGGTAAAACTTCACCCACTGTGTATTCAAATACTCCCTTTTTTATCAGAATAATTTTGTTTTAATTCTATTTTTATTAAACTTAAAAGTGAACATATTTAATTGTGCTTTAATATGAATATTTGCGTTTTATTATCTTTTATTTTTTGGATAAGTGAATGATTATTTTGTTGCACAATATCATATGGTGTTTAATGATTAGACATTCAAATCTCTGTGATTATAGTCTAAAATAAATTACTGTACACATGAAGAAGTTAATTTCAAATTTTGGTTAAATATTTCATTCGTAGATGATGAATGAATGTTAAAGTGTCTTTTCAATTTTACATTTAAATATGAAACCTATATGAGAATTGATTTGCTTGAATGTGTATGTCTCATGCGTAATTATTAAAATTCTTGCCTAATTATATGTCAATTACATATATGCCATGCTAGAATAGGTCACATAGGACAAGATGGAATGAAAAAGATGGCAAAAGAAGGGAATTTAGGTTCTTCCACCAAAATTAAAATGACAACTTATGAAAATTTTCTTGCTGGAAAAATTATGCGTAAACCATTTGGAAGGCTAAGAGAGATGATTTCCCACTTCAATTAATTCATTATGATATTTGTAGTCAAATGAATGAAAAATGCAAGGTCTGGTGGGACATACTTCATTATATTTATGTATGAACTTTGGACTGGTCATAAAAAAATATGAATGATCCATGACCATGGGGTCGTGCAACACATAGTAAAGATCATTTTGGTGAGCCTAAGTCAAAAAGGAGAGAAATGTATCATTATAAGGTACTCTGAACGCTCCAAAGGGTATGTGTTCATTAATGAATTGGAGGATGAAAATATTACATAAATTGTATCACGAGATGTCAGATTTTTTGAAAATGATTTTCCGAAAAGAAGGGTAAATCGATGAAGTTGAACCTCTGTAGGAAATGTTGAATTCAGAAGATCAGATAATGTTGTCAAACATACTTGATAATTTAATGGATCAAGAAATGATTCCTGGTACAAGTGGGAGTTATGAATCCCAAAATCCTATAGAGCAATATGAACTTCAAATCTGTAAGAGTACAAGAAAAGGTGTACCTAAATAATCTTATGGGATTAAGGTTATATAGATGTTTATTGGGCTGGTGACCTGGATGATAGAAAATCAACACCCATCTTTTCGTTCATAATAAATGGTGGTACTATTTCATGCAAAAGTAAAAAGCGAACATGCACAACTCTATCAACCATGGTCTGAATTTGTGGAATGTGTGTCTGAATTATAAAAACTTGTTTGGTTAAAGTGATTCTTTTAACATTTGAATATTGCAAAGAATTCTAAGGATCCAATGATTCTATATTATGATAGTAAAGTGACTATCGCGTACATAAAGGATCCTAAGTATCACAGAAGAATTAAACTCCTTGACATTAAGTATAATTTTTTGAGATTTGCAGTGGCAAGTGGAGAAATAACTTTACAATACATTCATACACGTGAAATGATAGTTGATATTTTTCTAAGAAGGCCATCTCTAGAGACTTGTTTGAAAAACGTGTTAAGGCTCTGGGTTTACGTAGAGTATGATGATATTTAACTATTGTAAACTTGATTGTTATGATATCTCTTCTATACAAAACTATTGAACTTATGTTTAAATGTAGTATGCATGTGATAATATGTAAGATATAAAATATTTCGATCAAGTCGCGAGATTGTCTCTCTCACACGAGCAATAACCTCTTATGTCGGGGAACGTGAAGATATGAGTTTCACAACCATTTTATATTTTGTTTTATGATAGAGAAAAAAATTTCTTCAATAAATAAGCTTTACGATCACTAAAGACAGAAACTATGGTTAAACATCTAGAGGTGTTTAGACCAAGGTATGTATGATGCGGAATAATCAAAAGAGTGAGACACATATGCCAATTAAGGTGTAAACATCATAGCACGTGTTTCCCTGCTTTTTCATTCTGTGAGACCCTGAGAATTTAGCTTAACTTTTCAATTAAATACCCTTTGACCTTTTGCTATTTCTTGAAGTTTCAATCGGTGTTGCTACTTTAGCATGTTACTAATAGCGATGAGCATTTTGGTAACGCAGTACATGTCTAGGAAAGTAGTTGCGATGGAATGAATAGATATATTCAAGTAGAAAAAGAAGATGATTAAATAATGAACAATTAAACTGGTATACATAAGTTGGCTATTATACTTAAGGGTAATTGTGTGTATAAATTTAAACATGAACTCGAGCTCACCTCTTTAAGAGGTTGAGGGATCGGATAAGTAACTACTGAAGTAGTCAATGACGTCTAGGGTATCGGGAGTAATAGTGTCCTTTAATAGTAGTGAATTATTTCTGCATGTGACTGAATTCATATATAGGGCTTGCAAAACCTTAAAGATAATCTTCATGTTCACAGGTCGCACAAACTATTGGTCATATGAATTATGTGTCTCATTGATATAATATTGACTTGGGTCTTGTACACCATGTGCTAAGTGGGAGATGTGTGTTTTGGGTAGTGGGTCGCCCATGTGAATCGACCCAACTTTCTGTTTTATTGTATTATCCAATTAATTAATTAGTTAAGATAAATCCTTCTAAAGGATAGGGCAGAATAGTTACAACGTAATTGTTCAACCTCTTCTTAAAAGAATCCTAGTGGGAGTATTTTTCTAATTAACGTGAAACGTGAAAAATAGAGAGAATTTTGTAAAACAGAAAAACAAAAAAAACAAGTGATTAGTCCAAGAAGAAGCATATCTTTGTTTGTGAACATATATCTTTGTTTTCTAGTGATTCAAAGATAGACTTGAGCACTAACTTGTCAAAGAAGCAGATCGATGACTACCGGTGCAAATTACATGGTAGACATCTCGGTGTTGATTTACATCAAATTCCTTCAAAAAGTTTAATTATAAGGACCATATGTTTAATATAGAGTGTTTACTATTTTGATTTCGACTCTTTTTCTGACATTAACCCCCCTCCCCCCAACCGATTCAAACAATTTTAGAATTTTTCTCTCCTTTAGCCCCAATATGAGTTTCACTACTATTCTTCTTTTCTTGTTAGGTCATATTTTTTTGTTTCATGATGTGTTTTATTCTTCTTTGATATAACATTTTTTCTAGTTTGATTCCAAAATTCATAATGCCTTGTTGTGTCAGTGTTAATAATCATGTAATGTATTTGTGTTTTTGTAAAATTGTTTGCTATTATACTTGATTTATAGGATAAATTTTATGTTGTGCCTACTTTTAGATGTTATTTGTACGGGTTGAAATAAGCTTCTCAAAGAAGTTACGGAAAAAGAAATTTCATCACATGATTGATACTAGAGCCCTATCAGTAATGTAGCATAAGGTAGATATCACCAACAATTTTCCTGAAAAATTGTTATCCATTCGTTCGTCAAAATAATGGAAATAATGTTCAAGGACATGATGTCTTTATAATCCTAAGTTGAATGATCCCAAATTTTCAGCAACTTATTCAAGATGTAAATGGTTTTCAAAAGGCGGACGTATTATAATGAAGCTAAATTGCCCACTTATTTCTTAATATGACCATATTTAGAAACGAAAATAAGTTAGAAAGAATCTCGAACTTTTTGCTGATGAAAAAACTAAGCTTTTGTGTGGAAAAAAAGCAGAAAAACAAGGAATACACATCAATATACAGGATGCAATGATTTTGAGAAAAGAAAGAAAGTGGGTAAATTCAAAGTGGGCCTTTGGCAATGTTCTTTGAGTTGAAATTGGTTATCAATTTCGATTGAAGGTAGAACCTGCTATGGTCGGACATCACGAAATTTTTTAAGGGTATCGATTATGTGCATATTTATAGAAAACTTGCAATGTTGATTCTGGTCTATACGAGAATGAGACTATATCTTCTCAAAAGTTCCTATATGTCGGTCAAGGAGGGAATCCTAGAGTATATGTTAATGCGAAAGTAGAAGATCAGAAGCTTAGAAGGGATAATCTTGTCTTGAAGAACTCAATGGATTTGGGATATTCAGTGAGGGTTATTTATGGCCATCCAAGAGATAATGGTTAATAGAATGATGAAAAAAAGATTTACTATGGTTTGTATAATATAATTAAGTGTTGGCGAGAAAGAGGTCTAACTTGAAATTACGTTTTCAAGTTTAAACTGCATAGGAATCTTGGCCAACCTGAACTAACTCAGCTAGCCAATGTCAGTCATATTTGTGAAAATATTTTCAAGGCACCAAAATTATCTATGCTAACAAAGTTTGTTATGGAGTATGATTCCTCGAAAAGGAAGGATAATATACCTATCATTGTTATCAATTAAATAGATAATGAGAGACCCCACATTTCACATACATTACTAACTTGCAGTATCCTAATTGGTATTATATCATTAGGCCTTAAAGTTACACATGCACAAGTAGATACTCGGCTTTTGAGCAGTGCTCTTGTGCTTCTAAGAATAGAGGCAAGTTTCCATTCAATCCAAGAAGCTCTATTCTTACAACAAAACCTATTGTTCATGAGTGTGTTCGTTATTGCAAATTTCCTCAATCTTGCAAAAATAGGAAAAGCAAACATGGTCTTCGGTACCACTTCGAGATTTTCAAAACAAAATCGAAAGGGTTGGATTTGAGGTCATCATATTATAAGTCGAGTCAAATTCTTTGAAAAGGAAGGATGGAGATGCATTTACTATTGATGCAGCAATATATGGGAATGTTGGTAGATTTATCAATCATAGTTGATCACGAAACCTTTGTGCTCAAATTGTTATGTATGACCATGGTTATAAATAGTACCTCACATAATGTTTTTCACTTCCAAAAGTATTTACCAATAATATATATATATATATATATATATATATATATATATATATCATGAATTAATGTTGCACGCGTGCAAACAAAATTTCACTTAACTAGTTCTTGTGAAATCATGAAAAACATTAGAAATGTGGATTACATCTTTATGTTTCGTTACACAACTTTACAATAGACGATTATTATTTACCATTTTCCTTAAATAATTGTCATTTAATTATCATCTTAATATTTAAATTTTTGAAATGAATTGAAGTTATATTACATTGTTATTATTCAAATGATTATAATTTTTATTTTAAAATAATTTTTTCTTCACATACATTTTACTGTATCGCTCTATGGCCCTTTGTTGTTCAACTTATTTCAATACCTTAATATATGCCGCTTTTTTCAAATAAAAATAGCACAAATACAAGAAACCAAGATATGTACAGAAATATATCTACTACATATTATGACTTATTTGGTACCTTATCAATTAAAATTCTAAACATATTCTCTATGCAGGAACTTTACTGAGAAAAATTCACAAATTAATTAAATTTTATTTTTTCTTATTCCCTTTAATTAATTTAATAATAATAAAAATTAGGTTGGTTGAATAAACAAGTAAATAACGTGAAATTATAAAGATTAAATACAAAAGTGGAATGATATGTGAAAATTGGAAGCACAAATGAATAGAAAGTTGATCCAGAATATGTCGTTAATGAACAAGATGTAGCCGCTAATGATCAAGATGGAACAAAGATGTAAGTTCAGTTCCTTCAGAATTGGTAATCAATTCTAATTGTAGGAAGATTCGAAATGTATTTCTTACCAATCTCAAAATACAAAAGTAATACAGATGAAGGAGAAGATTCTTTTACCTTGTTCATGACTCGTTCAAGCTACAACAAAAGTAAGAGTACATTTGATGAACATTGAGAGTCGGGAAAAGCCATTATTCTTTGTTTTGATTCTAGCTGTCAGCAGGGAGCAACTTTTACTTCCTAAAATCTCAATAATAGACAAAAGTTAATAAAGAACCTCGCATTGATATGTCAGACGACATTATTAAAACACAGTACAGGTAGAAAGCAGGGCAGGCAATACAATTCCTATGTACAGTTTACATGTTACAACTTACCTTGGTAATCACCTATGTTTTCTATAATGTTATTTTATAATTTATCTTGGTCATTGCATGTCATAAAAAGTCCTTTTAGCATCATTTCATAAATCATATATAGCTCTATTGTACTTCGTACATTCCATGTATTAACACATACTTTTGCCTATATTGTTTCATTTATAAATGGTCCGATGCTCCTACCAACAATACTTGGCTAGTGATCCCTAAGAGATATTGAAGATTGGTGAGTCCTTATATTCTGAGGGTAAAGACTATTTTATTGTTTTCATGTGTTTCAATTTGAGATTTTGTATGTGTTGTATGGGTTACGTCCTAATCATTTACTCATGATGTAAATTATGGCTCTAAGACTTATGTTAGACTTCTACTATTAAACTTTTTTATATGGAATACTTAATTTATGTAATACCTCAAATTCAAAAAGTAGAAATGTTAGTTTATTTGTAACACTCAGGTGCCAGGACTGACGGAGGTCGCCGATGGTCCATCATGTAACACACACGGACAATAGTTGGGTCTATGAATTTGCCAGTCAAGTTTTCTTCAAAATGTCAAGTTTCTTTTCTTTGCAATGTTTTATCAGGATAGTCCTTCATTCACCGCACGAGCCGTAAATAGGTTTCACAAGTGAGTATTAGAGTTAGAGAACATTCAGGATCAAAAAGTGAGACCCACGGTCAGAACCCACAACCCATCAGTGGGAACATGACATGTGGATGGGTTGCGTTGTTTGAGGTCTAAAATTCTTGGTCTTTAAACTCGTCGATGCCCGACAAGGATGGCTTATGATTTCATCAACATATTCTAGGACATAGTTGTCACGGAGCACAACAATTATTTTCTTTGTTACTTTTTGGGTCTTTTCATAATAATATGTCATTTTACCCCTATCTAGAAGTCATTTATTAGTAATTTTCACCCAAAAATTCCCTAAACTAAATAATTCTTTCAAATGCAAAAATTAAAGGACAAGTATTCCTCTCAAAGATATTTCTATCTCTAGAAAGCTTGAAGACGATAGACTCAACCTAGGGTTTCAAGGATCAAACTTGTAATTCCCCAATTCTAAAGTGTTTTGATAATCAAGGTGTGATAGTATTAAATCATGTATCCCTTTTCTTCATGAAGTCCCCAAATTCTCCAATATGAAAATCTAAAATTCCCCAATTGAGTAAAGGTTTTCTACCATGTAGAGGGTTCTTATAAGAATTGATTTACTCAATTTTTTTATGATCCATCAAGAATAAATTGAGATAACTACATGATTTTATGATGAATTCCCATGACCCATGCCTAAGCCATGTTTTCTAGATTATGATAATTTAAATTTGGTTTTGAATCTATGGAATTGTGCATGTTCTCGTGAAATTTATGTAAATATTTAAGGATGATTTGAGAGTGAATTATCAATGTTGTTGTTGTGGTTGTTGTTGTTGTTGTGTTGTGAAAGGTATTCTCACATAAATGGTTCTAAGGGGTAAAGGCCTTCTCCCCTAAAATGAATCAAAGTGAAGGATCGATATAATGAAAGTAACTTGGATTGGAAGTATGGTGTGCCCTTCCATGGATGATAAAGACAATTTAAGAAATTGACTATTCCGTGGGATTTATACTTCGCACTGAGAGGATATTGAGAAGAAAGTTCTCCCATTTATAGAGGTTGGCTTTCTAGTAGCAATCTCTTTTTCCCATACCTATGTGTCCCCATAGAATGATTGTCTTTGACAGACTTTAGCTAGTTGATCCAAATAAGCTAGGAGTTCATGGTCTTATCTTGGCAAGTAAGTGTGGGGCAGACATCGGAATTCGTGTTAATAATGCACATGCTCTTATATGTCAGTTTAAGGTAAAAATATCCCATAGTAAAAGCTATGTTTACTTCATGAAGTTTCACGAATGTTTTAAAGACGTTATCTTTCCTTGAGCATATTTTTATGATTTATATTGATTAACTCTCCTACCTCATGTTTTATCTTAGTCATTGCATATTTATCAAATTGTCTCTTTTAAGCATGTTTTAAAATATTCTACGCAGGACTCTCACGCTCAGTGCATTTTTTACTAACACATAATCTTGCGTACATTTCTTATAAAAATGTAGGGTCCCATTCTCTAGGTTAGAACTTTCATAGCTCAGGACTGTTAGTAAAGACTTGAACTTTTATTATCTATTTCAATTTTAATTTTGGACTTGATGTACATGTTACGTGAGGAGAACCTCTTCTATACTATATACCTTTGAGATGATGTCTTGACTTCTGCTTCATTTTATAAACTCTATTTTGAAACTTTCTTTTGAATCCTATACTTCTATTGTCTTGTATAAAGAAAGGTATGTGGCTTGTGTAGGATTTTGTGGGGTCTTATACACCATTCAATCCAAGGGGCTACCTAAGCTCATTACATTATAACTCTATTGTTTCTATTATCTTGTATGATGTAAAGTAAATGGCTAGTGTAGGGCCTCTCATAGCCTTATATGCCATGTTATATTTAGAGTCTACTTTGGATTGTGACAAATTTGGTATTTTCAAAGTACAAGGTTTATTAAGGTTGTAGGAGGTCTCATAATCCACATCGAGTAGAATTTTATTCATAGGTGTTAAGTGCACCACATTAATGAATGTGAGGCTATATTATGTTTAGGAAACTACACTTCTTTCATTACTCTAAAGTTGTGTGATAGTGATTAACTCTATATGTATCTCTCTCTCTCTCTCTCTCTCTCTCTCTCTCTCTCTCTCTCTCTCTTCTGTATACAAATGAAAACTTCAATAATATATGCTAGAAGGAATATTGTAGAAAACGTGGAACGAAAAACTACTCAGGATCTCATTGTCACCTTGGCAGAGTTGGTGAATAATGTAGAGTTTAGTACTTCTTTTCACATGTTGGCTTAATCTATGACAAATCAATCCAATAGGGAGGTTGTGGTCCCCGTGAACCCAAATTTGGGTACATTAGTAGCTAAAAAGGAGACTTCACTAGAAAGAATCCTCTGGGGTTTCATGTTTCCATGTTTGGGGAAGATCATGACGAGCTCATTCACGTGGTTTTTGTGGGTAGATTATGATGGAAGTTATGCCAGTGAAAAATGCATATTTTTCCTCTTATCAACTTAAGGGTGTCTCTCAAGTATGGAACCAATGGAAGGAAGAGAGGGCGGTTGATGCGAGTCCTCCAGATTGGGACAATTTTAAAGACGCTTCCTTGATAGGTTTTTCCCCTTGAGATGAAAGAGTGGGTAACGTTTCAAGGACACTTATTCCAGTTCTAAGCATCAAAGATCATAAGTTAGTATAATACCCCGAGTTGTGGCCGAATCCCACATGGAGTGGTAAGTGTTTAAGATTCAAGAGTAAAGTGTGAATATGCTCAAATCAACCATAGAAAGAGACATTTACAAATAAAAACATAACTAAAATTAGAGGGTGACACGAATTCCAAATAAAATGTCGTTTTTGTTTAAAGTTATCAACCAGAGCAACAAAAAGATACAAAATAATAACGATAATAAGACGGATTCTTGGGATGTTATTAGGTTATAGGGTAGTGTAGAAAAATGGGTAATTGCAATTGTTAGTAAATAGTTGTGTAATAGTGACTAGAATGTAGAGGAGGTAAACTTTCTCTCAAATAATTTAGCCCGGATCAAGCCAATTTCTCTCGAACATCGACAAATATACATTATAAGAACAACCTAGGCCTTAGTCCATTCACTCTCTCAAAGTGAATGTATGGAAATAAGTTTAGGATTCACTCTCTTGATCTAAACACATGACAACCCAATACCCAAGGACCATCAATCAATAATTTTGGTTTTAAAATCTATTTCTTGAGCAAGTCAAAAACACGACGGTAGAATTGCATTAAAGACTACAATTTCGTAAATTAAAACACAATTGATCATTGAAATAACTTCTAAACAACATTTAAACAAACAATAAGATATACCCATAAGTTAAATCAACCCATAATAACATATTCACACCCCAAAAATTGGGGTTTTAACTAACCATCACAAAAAGATAAAAATCGTTACCAAATTGTGTTTCCATCAACTAGGTAAGATGGATTTCGTTTATACAAAGGTACAAATTGAATAACATCAAAGACCCATTTCCAATTTCTAAAAAATGGTAAACTTTAATTCTTCAAAATTAAAATTACTATAGTGAATAATACGATATATCCTCCTCTAACTAAAATGTTCAAAAACATATTTATAGTCACTAAAAATATGTTGCAACGGGTAATTCGACATGGTAAGTCGAGCTCACCGATCAGCTCGATGATCCACTCTTTGGTCAGTTCCATCACTTTTTTTCGTTGGCCTTATCATCCTCAAGTTATGTAACATTGAGCGCTCCAACACTGCATCAATGAACCACTCGGCGACACACCGATTGCTCTTTTCTCTTGCAATTCTTTTTTCCTCCTTCATGAACTGGGACATTGGAACTTTAAGTGAGATGTTTGCCATTCGGTGACTCGCCAAATGGACTTGGTAATTATTAGACCTTCAATTTTTCATTGTTTTAGCTAGCTTCGTCCATTTTTGTAAATTAATGTCCATGCTTTGTTCCTCAATCATAATACCTGGAAATCAAGAATTTAATATAATTTAATTGTAATAAAATAAGCATTTGATGACACTAAATCTATCCAAAAAAAGCTTTAAATGAGTCCAAATCTATTACTCATCAACACCCCTCACTTGAACTTTTGTTTTTCCTCAAGTAAATTTCAAGTTTAGCAGTTCAAAAAGAATTTATCTAATAATGATATATAAGAATTAATCATGCATGCACGCAAAAAGAGTTAAGTTACTCAGGCACTCAAGGATTCAAGTTGTGACTCACCATTATCAAAGATTCTCAAGCTCACAATGTTTACTTCAAGTGCAAGTTGAGGCTCTACAAAGGTACTGAAATTCCCTCACACAAAGAATAGTTCCAAATTCACACACAATGGTTCAATAATTTATTATCACGCCCCGAGCATACACCTTGGACGTGTTTGACACTTGGAGACCATTGCGGGCCCAAAGTGAACCATTGGTCTAGCTTACTTACTCAGCGGAAGACTTAAAGCATTAAGATAAGATTTCCTGTGCTAAAAAACATAAATGCTTCAAACCTAACTCATAATAATTTTAAAATAAACATTTAATTTAAGCCAAAGTGGAAACTCAAGTCTGAACATAAGCCAATAACAAATAATGACGAACGGACTAACATCTGACTGCCTATCTACAAAGGCTCTAATAATTGAGATGGATGTTTGGAAATCCCCACAACATCATATTCAACTGAGATTAAAACCCAAAGCAATAAAATGGTTCCTCTGAAAATGCAAGGAGGCTCACCAAATAACTATAGGGTTCTCAACTATATTAATGGTGCAGTGGAATGCCAATCCTAGTTACCTGCGTCTTCATTCTAATATGAAGCAGGCCAACTGGCATCAATACATTAAATGTAAGAGTATAAAAGTTAGAATTCTAAAAGACAACATAGGCTTGAAAAAGATTGTGAAATAAACAGTTACCTTCGTGATTTTAAACTCATGAATGATTAAGTGAACTCATTTCATTATAAAAAGTTTTAAAACAAGTGAAATATAATGAAAGTTTATTAAAATATGGTTTTCAACTTTGTATGTATGCAAAGATACAAATAACTCTAAAATGTATGTAAAAATACAAAATAAACTGATGTCAATTCATAATCATAATAAAATACATACCGTGCTTCCTCTCAAATTCTACTTGTATAATACATGAATAAAGTCCATACCCCATTCATCCTAAGAAGAACCTCTTAAGGAAAACATGCAATTATTGATGTAGGAGTTTTTCTAACTAACAACCAGCACCTAAAATATATAGTGATAATGCATCGTTATTAGGACCATGCCGCCCGGTCATCTTACACCTTGCCAAAGTATAGGACCTTCTTAACTTAGTGGATCCACCAGCTTAACTTAAGTTATTATCTAAAAAGTATGATCATTTAATGCCCATGATGGATACATGGTTTATCGAGACTTGAGTCAATATGAACTCATATCCCCATTCTCAATACTACTCACAAAAAATATACTTAAATCATATGTTTTAAAAACAACTTCTTTCATAGGGCTGAGATAATTACTTCACACTTAGCTTAAAACCTCTCCTAGAATCGATGTTCCCATTTTTTTTATCAAAAATCTTTTGGAAATCTCAACTTCCTCTTATCTTAAATGTTATAATATTTTTTAACTTTTTCGAACTTAGTTCCCTATAGCTTTTGAAAAATGAACTCAACTCATTACTCTTAGCATAACATGAAACTATTAGTCATAAAACAAAGTTAAAACATTTGTAAAAGATTATTGAAAAACTTAGATGAACTTCACATGACTTGACTCTTAACTTTACTTGACTTGACTCTTAACTTTACTTGAATTGACTCTTAACTTTCCTTGAATTGAATTATTGTTTCAAGGAATTAAGATTTGTGATAGGAAAGGTCTTTTAATGTTAAGGAGTGATTTCGAATATATAAACTTGGGAAAGGTTATAAAATCACCGTCTTGGGACAAGTATGTGAAGTGGAAATGCTTATAAATAATTATTCATGAAACTTAATTTTGAGACATAGAGTTTGCGTCCTGTCTGCGATGCGGAGCATTTTTCTTCACTAAAGAAATAATTCGGCGACGCGGACTTGGTAACTGTTGCTTGTTTAATTTCCTCTTCTTTGTTTTCCAGCCCCTGTTCACCTAAACTCGAATATTTCCCTCAAATTCATTTTAGATCCTGATACCCAGCATATATTCTCAAGAATATAATTCCAAAAAACTTTAAATTTCAACAGAAATATCTTTTGAACTCCACAAATTAACATTATTATGACTGCTTGAAGTTGACCAAAACACACTTTAACTTTCTTCCCAAATATCGAGATTTTTCAAATTCTTTCCAAAAATAACAATTTCAAATTCCTAACTTCCTTCTACTCTCTTTTTAGTTACGAAATGTTACAATATATCCCTCTTGATAATATTCATCCTCGAATGAGATTTCTTTTTACTAGGCTAAGGATGGAAACATCTAGTTCAAAAAACCCAACAAGCAAAATGCAACAAAAAACATGCTCACTCATAATTTAAAAAGTAATAAGAAAAAAATGAGTACCTTGATCTACATTTTCTCCGGATTCAAAGAGAAGTGGATATCTCTTCTTCATATCCTCTTGAGCTTCCCTAGTGGTTTCTTCAACTAACTTATTTCCCCACAGAACCTTTAGTGATACTACTTCCTTAGTCTGCAACTTGTTAACTTAACGATATGAAATATGAACAAAAGTATCTTCATAAGATAAGCTATATTTAATTCAAATATATTCGGTTCGTATAATCAATGAAGGATCACCCATGCACTTCTTCAACACCGAGACTTGAAATCTCAGATAAAACACTTTCTTGAGGACCAACATACCTGGGACTGAGTTTCAGCTTCTTACCTGGTATCATAACACATTTCATGGACGAAACTTATAACATACGCATCATCTACTTAGAGCTCTAACAACCTTATCCTAATATCATTGTAGTATTTCTGACGACTCTACGTCGATTTCAACCACTCTTGAATGGATTTCATTTTATCCATAGCTTGATAAACTAACTCTGGTCTTATCAACCCTGCTTCACCAACTTGAATCTATCGAAAAGGATATCTTCATCTTTTCCCATAAGGAGGTTCCTATGAGCCATTTTGGAGGCTAGAGTGGTAACTATTGTTGCAAGCAACAACATGTGAGATAGATGATCATCCTTATTACCCTTGAAATTAATCACACAATCTACCTTGATAACTCAAAACACCATCTCCCCCTTGTTCAAAATCCATCGTTTTTTGCTTACTTTAACTCACGCAAGATAGGGAATCGAACTGCCGATCGTGCAATTATATGCACATCCTTTTCCTAAATCTTTCCTACCTTCCTCAAAATAGGTGGTACTATCCATAGACAACTTGCTTAAGTCATAAACAACAACGTTAAGTCTTAGAAAGGTGATAAAGAGAACTCATGTCATAATCTTTAAGTAACTCTAACCACCCTCTTTGTCTGAGAATAAACTTATTCTAACTGAACAACTACTGAAAACTTTCTTGTGATTGATGAACACTTCTACATGAACACCATATAGATAATGGCATCATATTGCTAGACAAATATTATAGTAAGCAACTCTAAATCAGGGGCTGGGTAATTCTTCTCCTTAATTTTCAACTCTCTCTTCTGGTGCCATTATTATGGTTGAATAGAGCTAAGACGAGTATCTATAATAATGTATATGCTGAAGTCTAGTTCTCTCAGGATAGACTCCAAGAAGATTATTCCGTAAGATTTCTAGAAACTATTTTGCTACTAACATTGACTAGATCTGAGATATCTCAACACTAGAGTCACTAACTTGGACTAAGTGATAGATACAACCCTTTGAAACTAAGTTTCTCACCTTAAGGTGTTAAAAGTACCGACCCTTAGGCACTACTGAACTACTACTCCACTCTAAGACTTGTTCATTTGGAGATTGAAACTTGACCACTCGAGTTCTATAATCAACTGAGGCATAACATACATGTAGCCTGTCTATACCAAGAATGACATCAAAATCTACCATGTCTAACTCAATTTCATCATCCATGGTGTCTCTGGGATTGATGCAGACGGGACAATCACGATAGACTATCTCTATTAGAATGGGCTCACAAATAGTTGTAGGAACACTAAATGTTAATTATGTTACTTAGGAATAACATCAAAATTCAATACAACATAAAGATTTAAAAATGATAAAATCGCTCGTAGGTATAGTAAAGCACATATAGTAATGTCAAAGACTTGGATTATACCAATGACAACAATTGGCAAATCCTCTTGCTCTTAGTGACTATCAATATCATATAAGTGGTTTGTTCCTCCGCCAAAACCTTTTTTTGCGTGTTCTTTCGATACTCTTTCATAAAGTGACCCTCTTGTACACACTTGAATCAACCTGTCTACTCGTCACGACACTTCCCTTTATGGTTTCTACCATACCTAGAACATTCAGGAGCCTTACTAGCACTTTGTTCCATACTATCTTGAGAATATGGAGGGTTAGCTCTAAGACCCTAAGAATTTTGACTATTACACTTACCTTTGTTCCTAGGTGCATGTGTATTAGGAGATGACGGAGAAGGTCTGTTCTTTTTATGTTGGACAGATGACCATTTGACATTACCTTTTTGTTGCCCGTACTCATTCCCTTGTGTCGTAGCTCTCATATTATTAACTCTTTTATCCTTCAGCTTATCCTCCTCAAATTATTGTACAAGGATCATAAACCTCGCTAGGTAAAAATACCATATGGCATAGCTTCCTTGCCAACCTTGTTTGACCGACGAGACAACTTAGCAACAAAATAGACTCATACTTCTCCTCATGTTAGAAACTCTCTGTAGCATACCGAGAAATTTTTGTGAACTTCAAACTATCTCATGAACACTCATAGACTCCACATTAAGGGTAAGAAACTCTCTTATCTTTGCCACTTGCAACTCACGGACAATGAAATTCAGCATGAGATCACTCTCAAACATAGCCCAAGTCACTCTGGTGCATACTCAGTTCTATTTTTCTTCCATTGGTCGAACCAGATTCTAGAATCACCCTTCATTTGGTATGCAGCTATTCCACTATCTTCGCCTTGGCAACGTGCATCTCATCGAATATACTTTTCAACTTCTCAATGAAGCTCCGCTGATCCTCAATCACACTTGAACATGTCAAGCCTTGGGATTTCATCCTTAAAAGCTCATGGATCCTTAAAGTATCAGCTACTTCATGTCGATTATCTCCCTGACAACTTGATAGGTCACAACTTGACTTAACCTCCGGATAACTTCACCGGATTCAATATGTGTGACCTTTCCTTGAGGTTGCACTTCTAGTGCATTAGGTACCCTTTTTTCATCAACATAACTCTTAGAAAGACGACCTCTAACACCTCTCTGTGGAGGCATGATTCTCTGAAAACACGCACAAGCACAAATTAGAACGAAACTTCTTACATATAAAACTCTAATACATTAAATGAGTTTGAAGAATGTGAAGGAATTCCTAAATGTTGCAGCCACTGAATAATATATATGGCGCGCTTCACACCGATAATTAGGACTCTACAAATATGACTTCGTACACTCCCTAAGAATCTTGAACTCTATGCTCTGATACAAAGTTTGTAACACCCCGAGCCTACACCCTAGACGTCACCGGTACTCAGAGACCATTACTAGACCCACGTGATCCTTTTGCCTGGCTTACTTGCTCGGCGGAACAGTTAAAGCATTAAGAAAAGATTTTAAGAGCTAAACAACTTAACTACTTCAAACTTAACTAATAATGTCTTTAAATTAAATATATATTTTAAGCCAAAGTGGCAACTCAAATCTCAAAATAAGCCAATAATAAAATAATGACGAATGGACTAACTTCTTATTGAATATATATGAAGCCTCTTATAACTTATATAGATGTTGGGACAAGCCCAAGAACATCTTAATGAACTAAAACTAAAACTAAAAGCAATAAAATGGATCTTTTAAAAATACAACCAACTGACTTTGGGTTGCTCAACTAGATCAACACTGCTCTAGAATGTTGGTCATAGTTACCTACATCTGCATCATAATATGATGCAGGACAACAAGATTAATATGATGAATGTACTAGTATGTAAGTTTGAATGCTAAAACACAACATGGGCTTGAAGGACATTCTAAAAGACACTATTACTTTGGCTTTTCTCAACTCATGAATACCCAAGTAAACTCATTTCATTAAAACATATGCAATATACAGAAAGATTTTTTAAGACATGTATTTCAACTCTGTGTATGAAAAGATACAAATAACTCTAAGATGTATGTAAAAATACAAAATAAACTGATGTCAATTAATAATCATAAAAAATGACATACAATGATTCTTGTCAAAGTCTACTTGATCAATGCATGAATGAAGTATCATACCCCAATTTGTACTAATAAGAACCTCATTAAGAAACCATGCAATTAATACTATGAGAGTTTCTTTAACCGAAAATCATTACTTTAAAGCTATAGTGATGATAAAATGTTATTAGGTCCACTTTGCCTGGTCATGTTAAGCCTTGCAGGAGTATATGACCTACTTAACTTAGTCGATTCACTAGCTTAAATTATGTAATCATCTAAATAGTATGATTCTAATGTCCAAAATGGCTATATAAACTTGCATTCCCATATCGGTGCTCAATACTACTCCCAAAAATATGCTTAGCAAATAAGTTTTAAAACAACTTGTTTCTTTGGGTTGATATAATTACTCAAAATTGAGTTTTAAACCTCTCCTGGAATCGATGTTCCCTTCTCTTACTCAAAATTTTTTTGGAAATCTCATCTTCCTTTTATCGTAAATGTGAAAACATTTATAAAATCTTTGGAAATACATAGTTCCCAATAGATTTGAGAAATGAACTTGACTCTTTAAACCTAGATTAATTTGAAACTTTTAGTCTTAAAACAAAGTTTCAATATTTGTAAACCTTTAAAAAACATTGATGAACTTCCCTTGACTTTACTCTTAACTTTACTTGACTTGAATCATAACTCTACGTGACTTGACTCTTAACTTTACTTCAATTAACTCTTAACTTTCCTTGAGTTGAATTATGGATTCAAGGTATTATGATTTGTGATAGGAAAGGTCGCTTGATGTTTAGGAGTCATTTCTATAGCTAAACTTGAGAAAAGTTAAGAAACCACATTCTTGGAAAAGGTATGTGATGAGGATATGCTACTAACTAAATATTTGTGAAACTTAATTTTGAGACAGGCTAGTCCACGTCCTGTCCGCGACGGGGAGAATCTTTTTTTAATTGAGGGAACAAGTCTGTTCCGTAATGCAAACCTAGTACATGTTCCTTGTAAAATTCTTTTCTTCTTCGTTTCTAGCCCCAATTCTCCTAAACTCGAAGATTTCCCTCAAAATAATTTTAAATCTGATGTCCAGCATATATACTTAAGAACTTAACTATAAATAACTCTAGCTTCCAATGGAAAGATCTTATAAACTCCATAGTTCAACCCAATTCAAGAATAACATTCAAATTCAAAAGTTCATATCAACAACATCAATTTCAAAACTCTCTCAGGATGAATTGCACTGAACTAAAAATGTTTGGAGCGTGGGTGAATGAACTCATACTCTATGAAAGACTCACATAATCTGTAAGCTCAAATTCTTAAAGAAATCCGCAATCAAAACCGATTGTTCTTGGCAAATCTTGTTTTTCCTCTTCTCTTTTCTCTTGTGTTCTTTCTCCTAAAACCCTAACTCTATTTTACAAAAGTCTACACTGAACTAACTCATCTTTGAGCCAATTGACTTACACGAAGTGAATTTGATTTATTGAGTAAGGAAAGGACCAAACTACCCTTTAGATTTCCAGATTAGACATTTCCCTAATCAAATAGCCCAACTTCCAAAAGGCATAACTTGCTCATCCGAACTTGAAATTTTGCAAACTCAACGGCATTCGAAATATCATTCAAAGAGATTTAAAACAATATCTTGAACTACAACTAACTCATCTTGAGATAGGAGTTATGGCCGATTCAAGTTGACCATAAACTCACTTTAACTTTCTTACCAAATTTCCATAATTTTAAAATAGTTTCTGAAAATAGCTATTTCCAATTTTTAACTTCCTTATAGTTTCTTTTTATTTACGAGATATTACATTTATAGTTCTGAAATCACACACAACTCTCACAGTCACAAAGATGAACACAAGCATGACTCCACGCATAGATTTTCCCTTATTTTCCAACCAAGACTTGTTTCGGCTCACTAAGATAAAAAAAATGATTTTTTTAAGGCTTGTAACAGGGCTGACTGTAAGAGGTATAGTTACTTAGGCTCAATGGATTTTATCCTCATGAAATGTGGAATGAAAAACACTTTCTTCCGCTTTCTTCAATATCTTAGTCCATGCTCATAAGTCACCCCATTATTCACTTTCCATTGAATGCCATAAATCCATGTTCTCTTGTGATTTCACAACTTTATTTCAAAAAAAAATTCATTATTTTTTTCATTCTTCTTTATTTTTATTTTTTATTTTTTTTGTATGGAGGGGTTTCATCGTTATCGAAACCATGGGTCAATAGGGACTTTTTTTCATTCCTCAATTTACCTTCTATTTTCACCTCACCACCAACTTAGGATTTTGGCCTAAGTTAGCTATTTAAACAAAAAATATCTCATGAGGATTAAGGTTGAAATGATAAACAAAGGTCGCAAATGCATCATGTTTTCTACAAGAAAATGTAAGGCTCAAAGGGTGCTCAAACAATGTTCACACACTCACAAGGTAGGCCACAAAAGAGAAATAATGTCAAATTGGTTCACTCTATAAAAAATTTAACTAAGATAATATCAAGAGCTTGCATCACGTAATCAACCAAACCAACAGGACTAATTATAGGTGTCATCACACAAGTTTCATGATAAGCTCATCACACAAGGAAGTGACACCAATGTCAATAAAGACTCAACATTTTTTCTAGTGTTCAACGTTCATCACAAGCGACTCAATTTGATGATTGACTAGTTATATTGAGATGCAAAAAAGTTCACATATTGTCTGTGCAACTTTATTTGGCCTCATCGTAGTCGCATATTCATTTCTGTTCAATTGAGATAAATATTTATTTTAATTAAAACAGTTACTCAAATTTGCAAAAAAATATGCACATTCAAACACAATCAACAGATAACAGAAAATATTCAAAAAGGGTCAAAAACCATTTATAGTTGAAACAAGAAGACACACGCTCAAATATCCATAGACAGAGTGCAACAACACAATTTATAGCGTAAAATCCAATATATTGACAAAAATAATATTCACAAGAGGTAGGTATGGAAATAACTCACTTCACCACAAATAAAAAAAAATTGTCCTCAAATGGAAGAAAAATATCCAAAAATCAACAAAAGAAAAAAGAGAGGTAAAGAGAAATATTTTCTAAACAGTCGCTCCATTTGTCGGGGCATTAAAGCCCTGTGTCACAATAGTCTGATCATGTGAATCAATGCCCGGAGTTATATAAGTAATAATACCTTCTCAACTATAGCATATCATAAATATCTCTGTCAGCAATGTCTGAACAACGTCTGTACAATTGTATCCTCGAGATCTTGAAAGTCTCAATGTATGCTCTCCTCACTAACCTCTATCTCCTCCTGGTCGATCTCTGTCTACTACTAATCAACTACCACATCATCCCTCAACACATTTCCAAAATTACCAGAGGAATCTCAAAACTTAGTTATGCATCCACATCATCTACTACCTATAATAATAAAGTGATTTTTATAGACTTCAGATAGTCTACATGCTTCCTTATATTTGTTACTTTGGCTTTCAAAGTCGTAAACTTAGAAGGCTCCCCCTATTGATTCTCACAATCCACAACTCTCGCAATTTAATCATCAACAGAAGTTCAGAGGGGGTCATTTCAGCAAGGATTGCACTCTCAATCATCTATGGGACTACACCCTCTAATCGGGTTTCCCACACATCACCCAAATGGGTTAAGTGCCCCATCTTCAATATCATATCTTGAGAAATCCTTGCGGAGTGTGATGTTGTAGAAGTAAATAGATCTTGGGAGGAAGAAGTGGGAGAATATGTACTTGAAGACTCGCTGGTTGGAGTAGGCAATGATACATCTATAGGTATATAGTCAATTTCAACCTCCGGAGATGTATCTACCAATGATGTTCTCCTCCTATTGTCTTTTTACTGTGTGTACTCGGCCTCTATACGCTGAATGTCTGTGGAAGATAAAGGAGTGACCTCAATATCTCTCGTCACGTCTAGAGGAATTCTAGAATGCCAGCATAACTCTATGATCAGCACCAGGAATGGAAGAAAGGTTTTCCTCTACTTGGTCCTCATGGGATATCCTTCTCCATAAGGAGTCCAGGTTAATTCTCCTCTTTTATATGATAAACACAAGGTAGGACGCCTTAGGGATCCGAGGATAGACTCGTTCTCAGGCCGCATGATTGTATTGATGATAAAGTTGGACCTTAATCGAGAAGTAATATTCAGGTACTTCTTCTAGATGGGGTCCTACTGCCATCAACCGCGGAGTGGTATCAGAAATCAATAGTGCAAGGTAGCCTTTTAAGTAATCTAGGAATTGAGTAGTAGGCAAACCCTCATATGCATATGTAGCAACTAAAGCCCTGTTATATACAATATTAATGTAATCACTATTGTACCGGAGTTCCTTCTTCCAAACCATGACCGACTTTAGTGGTTTGAAAACACTAGCCTTCTTCTTCCCCTTGGGCACTAACTCTTCGTATGTCGTATAAACCTTTCGGACCGCTGAAGGAATGTAGGGGCCTCAGGGACTAGTGAACTACTCAAACCAATGTAAATAGAGGGTGTCCCTCACTGTAGAGTATCTTGCCTTAAGGACCTCCATAGATAGAAGCTTCTCTTTGAAATAGTCCACAACTCATCACCTTTCAAGATATTATGTAGTTGGGGAGGAGGAGCCACTGGTGGAACTGGAGGCACAAGAGGTGTAAGAACTAACATTGTAGTTCTAACACCTCCTGTACCTCCAGTGCTATCAGTGGCTCCTCTACCCGGACTATTTCATATATTAAAAGTTGATGGGTTACGAACTATTTCAAATCGAAATTGCTATCTACGGAGGGCCTTGAGGAATGATACTCCAGAATAAGGGACGCCCTCCATTTCTATTGGTTTGATCAGTTCACCAGGAGCGAAGGCTCCTACATTCCAACATGGGTCCGACTGTTTTATACAACAAATGGAGAGTTGGTGCCCAATGGGAAGAAGAAGGCTAGTTTGATGAGCGGTGAAGTCGGTCATGGTTCGAGGGAAGGAATTTTGGTGCAGTAATAATTACATTCATATTGTACTTAACCAAAATATGAGGGTTTGCCTACTACTCAATCTCTAGACAACTTAAAGTGCTATCTTGCATCATTAATTTTCTATACCACCCCGAGGTAGATCGAGGAATGGGTCCCCATCATGAAGAAGGACCTGAGTATTTCTTCTCAATTCTACTTTTGTTTTATCAGTAGCACCATCATATCGTCCAAAAAAGAGTCTATCCTCCACCACCTTAAGGCGGCCTACGTTGGTCGATTATATCCAAGAGGAGCATAAACCTGGGACTTTCATAGAGTAGGAGATGGTCATGAGGGCTAAGTAGAGTCAAACCTCTCTTCCATTCCAGGTGCTGATCACAGAGTTACGGCTGCATTCTGGAGTTCCTCGAGACACGATAAGAGATATTGAGGTCACTCCTTCATCTTCCATAGTCATTCATCGTATAAAGGTTGAGTACACACGATCAAAGACCAACGGGAAGAGAGCAGCCCCGTTAGATACATCTCTAGAGGTTAACATTTATTTTTTACATGTATAGGTATCTTTTCCTACTCTTGCCCCCGGGACTTCAGGTACATCAGCTCCCATTTCTTCCTCCCAAGATCCATGTACTTCTACAACAGCCTAGCCCGCAATAATTACTCAACCTATGATCATGAAGATGGGACACTTAGCTCATATGGATGATGTGTAGGCAACTCGATTAGAGGGTGCAGTACCATAGATGATTGAAAGTGCAATCCTTACTGCACTGAGCTTCCTCTTAACTTCTATTGATGATTAAACTGCAACAATTGTGGCTTTTTATAATCACTAGGGGGAGCCTTCTGAGGCTACAACTTTGAAAGATGAAGTAACAGATCTGAGGTAGGATGTAGACTATCTCAAGTCTACAGTCATCATTTCATTATTAGAGGCACTAGATGATGCGGATGCCCAACCAAGTTCGAAGATTCCTCCAGTTACCACCAGAATTGTATTGAGGAATGATGTGGCAGTTCATGAGTTTTAGACAAAGACCGATGAGGAGAATATTGAGATGAAGTAGATATTTGAATAATGGGGTGACTTTAGGTCATGAATGAAATTATTGAATAAAATGGAAGAGATTTTTGGCTTAAATTAAATGTTTATTTTTAATTATTATGAGTTCAGTTTGAGGGATTTAAGTTATTTAGTATTTGAAATCTTTTCTTAATACTTTTAAGTCTTCCGCTATGTAAGAAAGGTAGGCCAAGGGTTCGCTTGGGGTTAGAAATGATCTCTGAGTGTCAGATACTTCCAAGGTGTAGGCTCGGGGCGTGAAAAACTATGTATCAGAGCACAAAATTCAAGATTCCTTTGGATTTTATGAATTATCTAGAGTCCTAATTATTGGTGTAAACAACTCCACATCTATATTTAGGAGGCTATAACATGTTGGAATTCCTCCACTCTCTTCATACTCATTTCGTGCGTTAGAGTTTGATCTCTAAAATATTTCCTTCTAATTCGTGCTTGTGCGTGTTTTCGGAGAATTATGCCTCTACAAATACTTGTTAGAGGTTGCCAATCTATGAGAAATACCGAAGAAAAAATGGTACCTAATGCACCAGAAGTTCAACCTCAAGGATAGGTCACCCATGCTGAATTCCGTGAAGTTATTCGAAGATCAAGTCAAGTTGCGACCTATCAAGTTGGGCAGAAAGATAATTGGCAGGAAGTAGCTGATACTTTAAGGATCTATGAGCGTTAAAGGATAAACCTCTAAGCCTCACAGGTTCAATTGGGACTGAGGATCCGGAAAACTTCATTAAGGAGCTGAAAAATATATTCAATGTAATGCATGTTGCTAAGACATAGAGGGTAGAACTAGATCCATACAGAATGAAGGGTGTTGCTAGAATCTGGTTTTACCAATTGAAGAATAAAGGAAATAGGATGCACCTGTAGTGATTTGGGGTGTGTTTGACAGAGCTCTGATGAGGAGTTTAATTCCCCGTGAGTTGCAAGAGGCAAAACAAGAGATTTTCTCACCCTTAATGCGCAATCTATGAGTGTTCATGAGTATAATCTGAAATTCACACAACTTTCTCGCTATGCTCCGGAGATTGTTGTGGACTTAAAGAGCAAGATGAGTCTATTTGTTGTTGAGTCGTATCGTCGATCAAGAAAGGAAGGAAAGAAATTTATGTTGATAGGGGATATGAACCTAGTAAGGATTATGATACATATACAAAAAGTTGAGGAGGATAAGTTGAACGATAGAAAGAGTTGAAGAATAAGAGGGCTAAGACAATAGAGAATGAGTTCAGGTAGCAAAATGGTAATATCAACCGGTCATCTGTACAACAGAAAAAAAAAGGGACCTGCTCCATCATGTTCTAGTGCACCTGAACCTAAGAAAAATGGTGAATATAATAGACATAATTCTAAGGGTCTCAAAGATAAACCTGCATATTCTCAAAGAAGTATGGCACAAAGCGATAGTAAGGCTCTTGCATGTGCTTGGTGTGGTAGAAACCACCAAGTAAGTGTCGTGATGGGCAGGCAGGTTGCTTCAAGTGTGGACAAGATAGTCACTTTTTGAAAGAGTGTCCAAAGAACATGCAAGGAAAGGTTAATGGCGGAGGAACAACCCGCTTATATGTTGTTTTTAGTCACCAAGAGAAAGAACATTTGCGAGATGTTGTCATTGGTATTATCCAAGTCTTTGACTTTACAATTTATGATTTACTATATGTAGGGGAGATTTTATCCTTTATAACTCCTTTTGTTGCTATAAACTTTGATATTATTCCTGAGTAACTTAGTGAGTTATTCGGTATTTCTACACCTATTTGTGAGCCCATTCTAGCAGAGACAGTCCATCGTGATTGTCTCGTCTCCAGCAATCACGAAGACAAGATGAATGATTAAATTGAGTCATACATGGTAGATTTTGATTTCATTCAAGGTATTGTCTATATTTATGTTATTCCTCAGTTGATTGTAGAACTCAAGTATTCAAGTTTCAGTTTCCAAATGGACAAGTCTTGGAGTGGAGTAGTAGTTCATCAATGCCTAAGGGTCATTATTAGTCGTACCTTAAAGAGAGAAAATTAATTTCTAAAGGGTTGTATCTAACACACTCTAGTGTTGAGATACCTCACATCCAGTCAGTTTCAGTGGTTAAAGATTTTCCAGAAGTCTGTAAGAATAATCTTCCCGAAGTCCCTCCAGAGAGAAATAGACTTTATCATAGACATCATTCCAGATACTTGTCTTATCTCTATTTCATCATATAGAATGACACTATAAGAGAGAGTTGAAATTTCATGAGAAAAATTATCCAACCTATGACTTAGAGTTGGTTACTAAAATGTTTGCCTTCAAAAATGACGTCATTATAAGTATGGTGTTCATGTGGAAGTGTTCACCAATATTAAGAAGCTTTAAATAGGTGTTTAGTTATCAAGAGCTTAATATCAAATAGAGAGAGTGGTTAGAGTTATTCAACGATTATGAAATGAGTTCACTTTCATCACCGTGGTAAGACTAGTGTTATTGTTGATGCCTTAAGCAATTTTCTATGGGTAGTACCACCTATTTAAAGGAAGGTGGCAAAGAGTTATGAAAAACATGTACGTAGCCTTTCATGATTGAGAGTTCTATTAATGGATTCGACAAAAGGAGGAATAGTGGTGATGAATGGAGCTGATTCATCATTAGTGTGGGAAGTAAAAGCAAGCAAGACAAAGAACCTATTTTTCCTGAGTAAAGGCAAATTTACGTAAGCAAAAAGTGATGCCTTTTGAACAAAGGGAAGAAGGTGTTTTAAGGTATCAAGGTAGATTGTGAGATTGATTTCAAGGGTAATAAGGATGATCACCTATCTCACCTTGGATTTCTTATAAGAATAGTTACCACTCTACAATCAAAATGGCTCCTCAAGAAGCTCATCATGGGAGGATATGCAGATATCCTTTTCGATGGTTTGAAGTTGGTTAAGCAGGGTTGATAGGACTATACTTACCCCATGAAGCTATGGATAAAATGAAAGTCATTCAAGAGAGGTTGGCGCAGAGTCGTCTGAAATCTTACACTAATGTTAGGAGAAGGTTGTTAGAGTTTGAAGTAGAAGGTATATTTATAAGTTTCACCTATGAACGGTGTTATGTATTTCTTTAATAAGGGGAAATTTAGTCCCTGGTATGCTATTCCTCACGGAAATGTTTCATCACGGAATGAATGTCTCCATGTTGAAGAATTTCATGGGTGATCCTTCATTGAAGAAACTTGAGTAGGTAAACATTATCTGAAGAAGAGATATCCACATTTCTTTGAATACGGAGAAAATGCATATCATGTTAATAGTTTCTTCTTACTACTTTTTAAATTATAAGTGAGCATGTTATTTTTGCATTTTTCTTGTTAGGTGTTTTGAACTAGATGTTCCCACCCTTAGCCTTGTAAAAGAAATCTCATTCGAGGAGGAATGTTCCCAATGGGGAGATATTGTAACATTTTGCAACTAAAATAAACTAGAAAGATGTTTAGAAATTGCAAAGAGTTATTTTTGGAAGAGAATTATAAAAATCTGGAAATTTGGTAAGAAAGTTAAAGTGAATTTTTGGTCAACTTCAATGGGACATAACTCCTATATCATGATGTGTTAGGTGTAGTTATAGATATGGTTGGAAATCTCTTGAAATGATCTTTCCAACGCTGCGGAGTTTGTGAAATTTCGAGTTCAGATGATCGA
Source organism: Solanum chmielewskii (assembly GCA_027704785.1). NCBI lineage: Eukaryota > Viridiplantae > Streptophyta > Magnoliopsida > Solanales > Solanaceae > Solanum > Solanum chmielewskii. Next base: position 24,561,876 of record JAKWIX010000328.1, read on the forward strand.
GTTATGCCCTTTGGAAGTTGGGATTTGTGATTAGCGAAATGTCCAATTCGTATATCTAAAGGATAATTTGGTGTTTTCTTACCTAATTAATTAAATGTGTTTTTAGTAAGTTAATTAGGGTCAAAGATGAGTTAGTTCAGTTTACACTTTTGAAAAATAGAGTTAAGGTTTTTGGAGAAAGAACGCAAAAGAAATGAGAAGAGGAAAAGCAAGATTCACCAAGGACGACCAGTTTTCATTGGGGATTTCTTCAATATTGAGAGTTGCTATTCTTGACAGGAGTTCTTGAATTTGAATATTTTTCTTGAATTGAGTTGAATTGTGGAGTTTATAAGATATTTTATTTGAAAGTTTTTTTGTGTAAGATTCTTGAGTATATATGCTGTGTATCAGGATCTAAAATGAATTTGACAGAAATATATAAGTTTACGTGAATTAGGGATAGAAAACGAAGTAGAGAAAATCAGACAAGGAACCTGGTACGCCAAACTATTTCCTCAATGAACAAAAGTTTCCTCTCGTTGATGACAGGACATGGGCTCATCTGTCTCAAAATTAAGTTTCACGAATATATATTTAGGAGCATCTTTGCATCTCGGAGTTGTCCCAAGATGGTGATGTCCTTACTTTTTCTCAAGTTTACCTATTTGAAATCATTCTTAATTATCAAGAGGTCGTTCCTATCATAAATCTTAATTCCTTGAATCTACCATTCAATTCAAGGAAATTTAAGAGTCAAGTCAAGTAAAGTTAAGAGTAAAGTAAAGTGAAGTTCATCAAAGTTTTTCAAAGGTCTTTTACAAATATTATAATTTTGTTTTAAGACTATAAGTTTCAAGTTAAGCTACAGAGTAAAGAGTTGTGTTCATTTCTCAAACGCTATCGGGTACTAGGTATTCAAAAAAATAATTTATAAATGTTTTCACATTTTCGATAAGAGAAAATTTAGATTTCCATAAGAGTTTTAAGGAAAAAAAAAGGGAACATTGATTCCAAGAGAGGTTTTAAGTTAAGTGTTGAGTAAATATCTAAACCGAATGAAAAAAAAGTTGTTTTTAAAACATATGAGCTAAGTATATTTTTTGGAGTAGTATTGAGCATTATTATGGGGATGCGAATTCGTACCAACTCAAGTCTCGATAAACCATGTAGTCATCATGGGCATCAAAGGATCATACGTTTTGGATGATAACTTAAGCGAAGCTAGTGGATCCACTAAGGGCCCGTTTGGATGGGCTTAGTAAAAGCATCTTTAAAAAATTACTTTTAAAAGTGCTGAAACTTATTTTTAAAATAAGCACTTATGCGTTTGGGTAAAAGTGCTGAAGTTGTTATGTCAAACGTGAAAAGGGAAAAATGGAAGAAAGAAATGTTAGGGTTATATGGGTAATTTGGAGAAAGAAATGTTAGGGTTATATGGGTAATTTGGAGATTGTATAAAAATATTAAGGGCAAAAAGATAAAAATGTGGTCAACTTAAAACAGCTTATAAGCTAAAAAAAAAAAAAAAGCACCCCTACCCCAACTTTTAACTTTTGGCTTAAAATAAGTTTTTTTTAACTTAAAATAAGTTATTTTAAGCATTGCCAAACAACTAAATATGTCAAAAACCAGCTTTTAAGTCAGTTTGACCAGCTTTTAAGCTGAGCCAAACAGGCTCTAAGTTAAGAAGGTCCTATCACTACTAAAAAATAGTGTTTAGGGACAGACACAATCCGTCACCATATAATGAAAATCTGTCACTAATCATGATTAGTGATGGATTAGAAACGGAGTATTGATTGTTGTTATAACGCTTGTTAGTAACCTCTTAGTGACAAAAAATTAGTTTTGTCACAAGTTTAGCAATGTCATAGTAATGAAATGTTTATGTCGCAATATGTTAGCGATGGACTTAGTCGTCATTATTTATATAATTTTGTTACTAATTTCATAATTCTAAGACGAAAAATGAGTTTAATCACAAGATTAGCAATGTGATAGTGACGAAAAATTTTGTTGCCACATGTTAGCGACGAACAGATTCGTCACTATATTAATATAGTTTTGTTGCTAATTTAATAATTCATTTTGTTCTTTTTGATAAATTTGCGATGAAATTTCCGTCGCAACATTTTCTGTTACAACTTATTAGGCCTTCAATAATTCGTAGTTGATCCGTCCCAACATTCTTTTCATAGCAACAACCAAACATTCATATAATATAATACTCATAGAAAATATATAATATATAAATAAAAAAATCCAAAATCACATATTTTTGGTTAATTATATCCAAATAAATATATCAAGTACTCTTATACGAACCTACTCAAAATATTATGATGCAATTTATAGTTTTCAAGAAGTATGACTTTATCAAAAACTAAAGTAGTTGGAGACTGAGGGATACGATCTTCACTTGAAATTGAGGTATCAACCTCGTCCACATTAGTGCAGTAGGAACTATGGGTGTCTTAATCGATGGATTGCCGGATAAAGTAATCGGTGTTTGCACCTGCTCAACCATAATAGGAACAAGATGACTAGTTAGTGCAAACATCATTTGCTTTACAAACTCGTCCATATTTGTTATTGATGTTGAGTGAAAAAATGGAGGTGGTAATGATGATGAGCCGCAAAGATTCTTTCTATAGTAATTTTTTTCTTCAGATCCAAGACCATAAGTTCTTCTTTTCTTTTCTCTTCCAGCAGCTTGGTAATATGCTTCACATGGATCAATATCCGTTTGAAAAACTATATTTTCGTAATATTTATTCATATTTTTTCTATAACAACTATAAAAAAATGAGAAAGCATTAAAGATATGGAACAAAAAAAATTTTGAAGGAAATTGCAGAAAAACACACAAACTTTTAAGCTTAAACGACATGTCTATTGTTTTCCCAGGAAAGAAATGTGTTGTTGATGCAAAATGGATTATCTGATTTCTATGTGCATATAATACTCTAATGTCTTGTATTAGCATATAATTGTTTCAAGAAAAATGCAATTAAAGGAGGACGGTACAACTTATATTAATTGGACTAGGAAGTGTTGTTTATAAGTTGTAGTATTAGCTTAGACCTATAATTTTGAGCTCGTTTGAATTGAAGAATAAAGATTATACATGAACTCACACATTTCTGGAATAGATGAACCTCAAAATAAACTAATTTCTATTACCAAACAACTTCAAAATACACTTGAAAATTAGCCAACAAACATCAGAATTAAATGGAATCAACTACACTAGATTCACACTAAAATTACATAAGAATAGCAACAAAAGCCTATACAAAACATATAGCAACTGCTACAGGGGTAGTGAAGGGCCTACAATTCTTTCATAATTAAATTATCCCTGGCCTCTTTTTTTTAATAATCTGAAAGATAACCAATATTTTTTTGGATCAGAAACTTGTCACCAAAATTAGTAGCTATAATTTGCCTATTCTCTTGGAGGATATCGGAAAGGTGACTACCAACTTATCAAAGTTGATGCCATTCTTCTACTCACACCAGGAAAAGTAGTTTACATATATGCCACAATACTAACTTATGCATATTTGAAAAAATACTCTCAAACTTTTCATGTTGGTTATAACCAGAGGTGTGTACAAATAACTGTCTAATTAGAGCAGTATAGTATAAATCAATTCTATGAATACTGCAATAGGAGCACATCCAGAAAACTACTAAGGCTAAAATTAACAGATCATTCATTTCTTCTAGATGCAAGAACTGTAAAGTTTTCTATCAAAACTCAAATAACAAGAATATTATATATTTATTGGTGCATGTTAATGAACAAAAGTATTACTAATGCAAATTATATTACTTATGTTAAGAGTTTTGGCTCATTAGTTTCTTCTTGTTATTTAATGTACTAGATGAAAGTAAGCACGACATGCAATGGAGTGAATGTGGTTGATGTAGCAATAAGAAGAAGTTCATGTTTGAGTGAAAAGCCTCAAACAACACCTGAATTACACTAAAACAATTTTCACAAAAACAGGACTATAGTTGCACAAAAAATAATTGCACTAGTGTCACAGTAAACAAGACTAGAATCACACCAAAACAACACAAAAAAAATGCACCAGAAATGCCTCAAAATAAATATCGAATTACACAAAACATTACCAGTAGTCTCTCTCTAAAACAGAATTATAATTGCACAAAAAACAACTGCACTAGAGTCACACAAAAATGACAGTAGAATCGCATAAAAACAACACTAAAATTGCATCGAAAAGTTTCAAAACATCATTAGAATTATACCAAACAGCAGCCACAGGTACACTTTAAAACATGACTAAATTGCACTAGAAACTACAGTAGGAAAGAACCAAAACAACTCCAAATTTAGACTTACATGGACATTTCGAGAACGCTTATCAATAAATGATTTTCCATCATGTCCATGTGTATGAACATACAGAGGTAACTCACTTGATGTTGGATCTCAACCTATTTCAATAGCTTATACAAAAAGAAATCATGTTATATATATCATACAATAAAAGAAGTTAGCTATAGAGTTAGTAAAATAGATATACTGACAAGTTTCTTGCATGTGCTCCAATTAAAATAGAGTCGTCATTGGGAGTCCCAACAGTAGTTTCATGATCACCAGGATAATTTTTGGAATTAATTTCTGATTTTTTAATAGACTCTACACTTTCTCAAAGTTTTATCCATCTTTCCCACACATATTCGGGTACATAACCCCGCCTAACTCCTTATTTTTTTATTTTAGAATTGAAATTTGTAAATATTTCAATGTTGCCTTAACCATGCTGTGTCTTTTGACTTATTTTTCACTAATGGAAACATCCCAATAGAATTTTTTCTGAAATTAGTTTTGAAAGTAATACATTAATGTCCTATCTATATATGTGAATACACATGCTAATCTCACTTACAACGAAAAGTTATACCTTGAATTATCCAAAATAACCATTTCTTACATACTTGAGACACCTTTACAATTGATTCCATTGGGATCAACATCACTTTTGAAGGATTTGGATGTGAACCTAGAGAATATTTGTGAAGGTCCCAGCCTGTATAAAAAATTTAATAGGTTTAGGAGGGCATCAAAAGTAATATAAGTATCTAACATTATAATTATAAGTGATAGCATAAAGAATACTTATATTACTGATTTATAAATCTATCAATTGTTACCTATATTAGTTGAGTTAATAAACTAATATAGTGTGTGATTTACACAACTTATGAATTAATCTCAGCATCCAGAACTTCAGTTAGACTCAGTTTTTCTAAATTCAAAGACAGGAAGTGTCATCTACACAACAAGTAGCAGGATATCCTTACCTTGGATTCATTCAGAACATCATATACATATGAAACTAACTAATTATGTGCATAACTTTAGGTCACAAAATAAATGTGAGTTCATAGATAAAATACAATTAAAACTAAGGCAAGTCATGTATTAAAGGCTTTTAAGGTCTTCAAATAAACAAAATAGGTCATTTTAAACAAAACTTAAAGCCTCACAGTGAAATTAGAAAGGTCTAGACAACTGAGCAGGTAGTAAAATAGAAAAATAAACTTTTTTTAGTACAACAGGAAAGCTAGCAGCAGCTGATTATTTCTGAACAAACAAGAAAATTTAAAGTAATTTAGCAGGATAAATAGCCAACTACCACTTAAAGGTTGCTTCACTAGACTACTCAGATTTAAAAACTAGAACATTTAAACCAAACAACCAGATTTCAATGGTAGCACTCAATAGACAAGAGATCATGTTCTCTAGATTAAATATTATTGTTAAAGGACGAGCAATTGATAATGCAATTGTAAAATCCTATTCAGATATCTTCAATTTGTTTAATGAACTTACTGAAGCATTCTAGTTGTACTGAACTTATTTAAACTATCTAATTAGTATATTAATCTCACAAAATTGATGACAAACAAAAGGGATTGAAGCATTACAGTTAATTTATTCTACAAACGACACTTTCCACCGTGAAAAAAACTAGATCAAGAAATCTTTTTTAGCCAATACTATATTTCATCCAGCAAGAACTAATCACAAAAACACCCACAACAACAGAATAAGAATTCTCCAAACTTTTCACTAATCTCTTTAAGAAATCCCTAACTCGAATAGTCTCAAGATAATGACAACAATATTTATCATAGTTACATTGAGTAAAGAAAATACTTCAAAATTTAAATTTTGAGCTAAACCAGAGATAGAAATGAAGAGTGAGGCTTACTTCAAGCGAATATAAATCAGTCCTTAATGATGAGGTTATAACAACAGGGGCCTGCAACATTTTAATATTTTATTACCTTGGTTATTAGAAAGAATATGAAACAATAATAATATAAATAAAAAGTAAACATTTAATGTGAATGAGGTCAGGATGCATTCATTTTATAGGTAGTTCCTTTATAACACTCATTATCTAGTCGTTTGGATAGTAATTTAAGTTTCTTCAATTATCTATACATGGCTTTAATTATAGGGGGAAATAAAAACTTTGTCTAAAGAAGAGTCCACTTTTGTTGACCATCTTAGTCAGAATACAAAAATCAATCAGAAGTAGTTGTTAAGCACTAGATAGTACTTCATTCTTTTAGTTTCTTTTACCTAATGTACAGTGTGCAACTATGTTAAAATACAAACAAAATGAACCATAGAAATTTTTGTATTATGCATATTGGATGAATTTGACTTTCAAATCTAACTATGATCCTTGGTCATTTCTCTCTATACAAGTTTAATCTCCAACATTGTAACATCTCATATTCTAGAATGAACTAAGGTTAAACTAAGAAGAACAAGAATTATAAAATTTGAAAATAAGTAGGGAAATCTGTAAAATTTCATGATTTAAGAAGGGAGTTTTGGTCATTTTCAAACGGTCATAACTTCCAGCTCTGGAAGAGTTTAGGTGCATTTTTTATATGGATGGAAAGCTCATCATAAGATATTTACAACGACATCAAGTTTGCAAATTTTCTAGGTCGTATGAGGGAGATACGACTTTTGAAAGTTGGGGCATTGAGTAGGGAAAGTTCCAAATCCGAATTTGTTAAGGATATTTTGGTATTTTCCTAAATTAATTAATTTATTCGTTTTAGGGGTAATAAGTTGGGGTCTAAGATGATCCCAATCAGTTTTCACATTTAGAAAATAAGGTAGGGCTTTGAGAGAAAGGAGAAAAGAGGAGAAGGGAGAAAAAGACGCAAGAACGCCAAGAATTCGTTTGTGGATTTCATCGGGGTGATCTCTAACAAGGTATCTGAGATTATTCGGTGTTGGGTTCGTTCACCTGCCCTAACGTTTGAAGTTCTTGTCAGTTGAATTGTTGTTCATTTCTGTTAGTTTTAATCCATGTTTCCAGACAGTTTTGGGTCTAAACTATTGGGTAATAAGTTATTTAGGTATCCTAAGAGTTTAAGGTGGAATCCATGGGTGTTTGGGAAGGCTTAGAGGTGAAAAACGAAAAAGAAGGTCGGAAAACCTATTTGATATATGCTGGGGTGCCGCGCCTCCAAAATCCCTCAGACAGAGTCTGTCCATCAGGATTTGAAGCGCCGCGTCTCTTAGAGCGCCTGAGGATAGCCTCTGTCCATCATGCTATGGCTTTCCGCGCCTCTAAGACCTCCACAACACCTGGATTCGTTCTTTCCCTATCTTTTTATACTTGTTCCTAAGTGATGTACCCTTCATTCCTAGTTGATTCCAACACTCTAGAGTACATATAAACATCATAAAATCACCGATAAACATGAGATCATTATCCTTGAATTCATAATCCAATTCAAGGAAAGTTAAGATCAAAGTCAAGAAAGTTAAAAGTCAAGTCTAGGAGTTAAGAAACAAGTCAAAGTAAAGTTATCAAGTTTCCTAAAGTCTTTCACAAACATTTTTCACCTTGTTTTAAAGACTTAAAGTCAAGTTAAGAAAGAGTAAGAAACTAAGTATTCCTTAAGATTTAAGTTTCAAAGGAAAGAATATCAAGTTGAGTTCACTTCTCAAGAGTTATAAGGGAACTAAGTAGTCGCAAAGAGTTTAAACAAAAAAAATTGTTTTCAAACTTTTGAGAAGGAAGGGAATCTAGACTTCCGCAGAGCCTATGTCTAGTTTCAATAGAAGGAAGAGGAAACTATGATTTCCAAGAGAGCTTTCTGAAATCTATGTTTTGAGCAGTAATCTCAAACCACAAAATCGTATGTTTTTAAACATAGGAGAAAGTATATTTTTGGGAGTAGTATTGAGCACCGATATCGGGGAGAGTTCAGATAAGTTATAGCTCTCATAAACCATGTAGCCACCATGGGTAAAAAAGAGTCATACTCTTTAGATGACTCGTTTTCACAGTTACTAATGGACTCATTAGGCAGTTCAGGTCTTATACCTTTGGCCGGGTATAGGATGCGTTGGTAGCGTACGGTAGACCATTTTACTATCACCGTAGCTCTTAAGTTATGGTTGTCGATTAGAAAATCTCTCACGACAAAATGTATTTTTTATATACATCGGTTATTGTATTTTATGCACAGTTTTATTTTATATATATACACGCACACACACACTCAGAGTTTTAGGCATGCTTCAGTCAACATTTCTTTATATTGTATTTATTTTTACTACGTATATCGAATATGAGTTAGTACATAATCAGTTGAGTAGAGCCAAGGTATGTATTCCTTCCGACTCCCTTTCAAGCCTAAGTTTTATTTAGTTTTCGAACTCGCATAATCTTACTTTCAATGTTGTGATGCCAGTTGGCCTGTATCATTTTAGGATGTAGACTCAGGTAACTAGAATCAGCACGTGACGTTTCGTTGATCCATATTGAGCTCTAGAGTCAGTGGTGAGCCTCCTCGCATTCTGGAGCACATACATTTCTTTTGCTTTTAGTAGTTTTAGTTTTAGGATGTTGCGGGGTCTGTCCCAACATCCACTCTTTAGTCAGTTTAGTGGCTTCGTAGACACTAGTATTTCAGTTTAGAGTTTATTATTGCTTGTTGAGACATGAGTGTCGTCATAAAAGATATTGTAAGAAGTACTTTCCTTTAAAAATGTCTTATTTCTTGTTTAAGTTGAGTTTAGTCTTCCGCTGAGTTAAGTAAGTCAGGCCAAGGGTCTTCTTGAGGGCCAACAATGGTCTTCGAGTGTCAGTCCCGCCCAGGGTGTAGTCTTGGGGCATGAAAAACACAATTGTAATCATCGAAACTATACATCTATACAACTCTAATCAGAAAATAAAATCTTGTCAAGTCTCTTCATTCATAGAATCTATAAAATTGTAGACTTTCACAACAATAGTCAGATAGCGGGCAAACATTTATTTAAGATGAGCTTGATTCAACATTTTGGATAAAAAAGTCACCCCAGTCAAAACAATCATTTACTGCTAAACATATTTTTCTTTGTAAATCTATTACTCTCTATGACAATTAAGAATCAGTCAATTATACAATAAGAAACTAATCTGATTTTTGTTTCTTTTATGAAAAAACAGACAGAGGAAGATAACTTCAACAAGTATCAACATGAGATAATTACTCAATATCTTCAGAGAAATACTTAAAGTTTAGAAGATTCAAGGAAACTCTGAACAGATATGTCATACTAAACCTATTCTCATTCCTTTGTGTTGCTCAGTGTGTAAATATTTACTGATTACTTTCATTTTAGGAAAAATATAATTAATATAATTTCCTTCTCTTGATTAACCTCATGAAAATTTAGGGAAAACACAAATTCTAGTAAAAAAACTATTTTTTAAACACTTAAATTTTTAAAATCCATATTTTTAGAAAATACCAATCCTACTTCAAGCAATCAAGATAAATGAAATGGAAAGATTTAAGAGTTAAAATATCATATTTTTATACACCCAAACAACTAAAATCTCTATTTTGAGAAAACGAGTTGAAATGAAAACCAATGATTTTATCAAGTGAATTCATTGACACCCAATTTCAGAGAATCTAACATCAAAAAGTAAAAATTAGTTGGGATTCATATTTTGTTGAAAGAATTGTTGAAACTACCCATTTTGAACAAACTACAACCCTATTGAGAGGAGATCTAAACGAAATTGAAATCGACATGGGAGATTGGGCTTACAGTAGAGACTTGGAAAGCTAGTAGTCGAGACTTGAAAAGGAGAGGGAGAACTTCAATGGAGCTTGCAGGGAGACTTGGAAAGTTTCAATGGAGATGGAGCTTGAGAGAGGTTTTTTTTAGTGGCAGCTTGAAAATGTGGAAATAAATTGAGCCCTAGAATATATGGCCTTAAAAATATTTGCAATGGATTTACTGAAGGATTCTAGCATCCGTCACTTTCAAATAAATGTATTTATATAGAAAATATTATAATAATGGATATTTTTGTCAGTATATAATATCTATTTTTAAAAAATATATTAAAATTAAGCAATCTTTTTTTTGTAACTAATCCCGTCGCCCAATAATTATTTACTTTGTCACTCCTACTTAGTTACTAAATCCGTAGAAAACATTTTACGCCAAAATATTGCGCTAATATTTAGTAACACAATAAATATTTTGTTGTCAATTCGTCGCTATATTATAACTCAAAAAATTATTTGTCAATTTTGCAACAAAATAGTAATTCCATTGAAAATCCATCGTTTTATAGTGAAGAAATAGTGTTCTTCGCTAACATTCATCGCTAAACGCTATTTTTTTAGCAGTGTATACTCTGGAAAAGTGTAGGATTACCGAGCGGTGCGGGCCTAATAACGTCGTACTATCCCTATAGCTTTTAAGTGAGTTTTGTCGGTTAAAGAAACTCTCACATCAATAATTTTATAATTTCCTAAAGAAGTTCTTCTTAGTATGAATGGGGTATGAGACTTTATTCATGCATTGCACAGGTACACTTTGAGAGGAAGCATGGTATGTCTTTTATTATGATTATGAATTGAAATCAATTTATTTTGTATTTTTACATACATCTCAGAGTTATTTGTAACTTCACATACACACAAAGTTGAAAACCATGTTTTCAAAAACATTTCTGTATATTGCACATGTTGTTAAACTGTTTTTATAATGAAATAAGTTGAGTATTCATGAGTTGAGAAGAGTCAAGGTGAGTATTTCTTCTAGAATCTCCTTCAAGCCTATGTTGTATTTTACTATTCCAACTTGCATATTCGAGCATTCAATGTACTGATGCCAATTGGCCTGCATCGCATTATGATGCAGACGTATGCAACTAGGATCAGCATTCCAACACAGTGTTAATCAAGTTTAGAACCCTAGAGTCAGTTAGTGAGCCTCCTTGCATTTATGGGGGATCCATGTTATTGCTTTCAATTTACTAGGATGTTGTGGTTGTGTTGACCCAACATCCATCTTAGTTATTAGAGGCTTCATAGACAGTCAGTCAGATGTTATTCCATTCGTCATTATTCTATTGTTGGATTACGTTCAGATTTGAGTTTCCACTTTTGCTTAAATTAAATGTTTATTTTTTTATTATTATATGTTAAGTTTGAGGTAGTTAACTGCTTAATACTTGTAATATTTTCTTAATTCTTTAAGTCCTCCACTATGTATGTCAGGCCAAGGGTTCGCATAGGGCCAAAAATGGTCTCAATATGCCAACAACGTTCAAGGTGTAGGCTCGGGCGTGACAGTAAATTGTTGAACCATTGTGTGTGAATTTGGAATCATTCTTTGTGTGAGGGCATTTGAGTACCTTTGTTGAGCCTGAACTTGCATTTGAAGCATGTATTGTGAGCTTCTGAATCTTTGATAATGGTGAGTCACAACTTGAATCTTTGAGTGCACAATTGGTCCTTGCATAAGTAAGTTGAGTCCTTTTATATGCTTTCATGATTGAGTCTTATGTAACACTGTTTAAGTCATTTTTTTTGAACTATTGAACTTGAGTTTTACTTGAGGACAAGCAAAATATTATGCTAGAGGTGTTGATGAGTCTGAGATTATGAATCATTTATGGCTTTAGTAGGAAAGATTTAGTGTCCTCAACTGCTTATTTTGTTCCGGTAACTGATGTAAAATTTTTGATTTCCAGGTATTTTTATTGAGGAACAAAGCATGGACACTAATTTGCAAAAAATAATGAAGAAAGCCGAAAGAATAATGAATTGAAGGCTTGGTAATCACCAAGTCCCTTTGGCGAGTCACCGAATGGACAACATCTCGCCTAAAATTTTAATGTACCAACAGAAAATTTGTAAGACAAAGGAGAAATTGGTGTGTCACTGAGTGGTTCCATGATGCAGTGTTAGATCCCTCAATGTGACAACACTTCAGGATGTTGAAGGCCAATGCGAAAGGCGATGGAACTGACTAAAGGTTGGATAGTCGAACAGGTCAGCGAGCCCTACTTACTGTGTCAAATATCCCTTTTGCAACATTTTTTGGCAATTATTAATATGTTTTTGAACATTTTAGTTAGAGGAGGATCTATCATATTATTCAGTATAGTGATTTTCAGTTTTAATAATTGAAGTTTTCCAGCTTTTAGAAATTGGAAGCGGGTCTTTGATATTATTCAATTGAGACCTTTGTGTAGACGAAATTAATCTTACCTACTTAATGGAAAACAATTTGGTAATGATTTTTATCTTATTATGATGTCTAGCTAAACCCCAATTCAGGGGAGTGAATATATTATTATGGGCTGATTTAGCTTATTAGCATTGCTAATTGTTAGCTTAAATTCTTTTTAGAAGTGATTTAAATGATTATTTGTGGTTTAATTAACAAAATTGTAGTTCCAAATGTAGTTCTACCTTAGTGTTTTGGCTTGCTCGATAAATAGGTTTTAAAACCAAGATTATTGATTGATAGTATGTGAGTATTGGGATGTCAGGGGTTTACATTGAGAGAGTGTATCCTAAACGTATTTCCACACATTCAGTTCGAGAGTGTGAATGGACTAATGCGTAGGTTGTTTTAATGTTGCATGCTTGTTGATGTTCAAGATAAATTGATTTGATTTTTTGATAGAAAGTTTACCTCCTCTATAGTCTAGCTTAATCACTATTACACATCTATTTACTAACTGTTGCAATTACCAATTTGTCTACACTAGCTTATGATCGAATCACATCCTAAGAGAACATCTCATTATTGTTATTTTTGTGTTAGTTTTTGTTGCTTTAGTTGAAATCAAACCAGAACCCCATGTTAGTTTACATTCACGTCACTCCCTAATTTGAATTTTGTTTTTATTTGTAAATGTCCATTTCTATGGTTGATTTGAAAAAATTCACACTTTACTCTTGAGTCTTAAACACGTACCACTCCATGTGGGATTTGACCTGAACTTATTTAGTTGGGGTATTATACGCTTAGCATTGGAATAGGTGTCCTTGAAACAATAATCACTCCCTCATATCGAGGGGAAAGAACCTATCAAGGAAAGAGACCTTAAACTTGTCTTAATCTGGAGGACCCGCATCAACCTCCCTCTCTTCCTTCCATTGGTTGGACCATACTTGAGAAAAACCCTTAAGTCGATAAGAGGAAAATTCTTCATTTTACACCGCCTTAACTCCCATGATTATCAACCCCACAAAAACTACATGAATGAGCTCTTCAATATCTTCCTCAAATATGGAAACATGAAACTGTACATGATTCTTTCTAGTGATGTCTCTCTTCTAGTTACTATTGTACCCAAATTTAGTTTTAGGGGGACCACAACCTCCCTATTGTATTGATTTGTCATATATTATGCCAATATGTAAAAGAAACACTAAACTCTATATTAGTTATATACTCTACCAAAGTATCGATGGGAACTTGAGTGGCTTCTCGTTCCACATTCTACACCACATCCATTCTAGAATATGCCATTCAAGTGGTCATATCCATAAAAGGATTGGACAGTGATTAAGAGAGAGCGAGACATATAGAGTTTAATCTCCGTCACATAACTTTAGAGTAACGAAGAAAATGGAGTTTCCAAAATATTATATAGCCTCGCATTCATTAATGTGGAACTTCAAACTTATGAACAAGACTCTACTCGATGTTGATTATGAGACCTGCTACGACCTTAATAAGCCTTGTACTTTGAATATACCAAACTTATCACAACCCAAAGTACACCCTAGATGAGACATGACATATAAGACTACGAGAGGCGCTACACTAGCCATTTAACTTACATCATACAAGATAATAAACAATAGAGTTTAAATATAACAAGCTCAGGTAGCCCCTTGGATTAAATGGCATATAAGACCCCGAAAAAATTTATACAAGCCACATACCTTTCTTTATACAAGATAATAAAGTATAGGATTCGAAAGATTAAAAATAAAGTTTATAAAATTAAGCATAAGCCAAAACATCGTCACAAAGCTATATAGTACAGAAGAGGTTTTCCCCACATAACTTGTACATCAAGTCCAAACTTGAAATAAAATTACATAATGAAATAAAGTCGCAGTCCTCGAATATGTGAGGACTCGTCAATCTGCAAGTGTCTACTTATGCTCCTTAACCATGTAAAAAATGCACCAAGTATGAGAGTCCTGCATAACACATTTTAAAACATGCTTAAAAGGGACATTTTCATAATCATGCAATGACTAAGATAAAACATGGGGTAAAAGAGTTAAGCAACATAAATCATAAAAACATGGTCAATGCACGATAACATCTTTAAAAATTTGTGATACTTCTTGAAGTAACCTTAGCTTTTACTGTTAGAGATTTACCTTAAAGTGATATATAAGACCATATGATTTATCAACAACAATTTTGATGTCTTCCCCACACTTACTTGCAAAGATAAGACCATGAACTCCTGTCTTATGTGGATTCTCTAGCTAAAGTTTTTCAAAGACAATCATTCTATAGGGACACATAGGTATGGGATAAATAGATTGCTATTAGAAAGTCAACCTCTTCAAACAGCAGAACTTCCATCTCAATATCCTCTTGGTACGAAGCGTAAATCCCACGGAATAGTCATTTTCTTAAATTGTCTTTATCATCCATCGAAGAGCACGACATATTGCTAACCTAAGATAATTTTCATTATATAGCTCATTCACTTTGATTCATTTTAGGTGAGAAGACCTTTACCCCTTAGAAACCTTTCTGTGAGAAAGCCTATCATAACACAACAACAACATTGATAGTTCACTCTCAAAGCATCATTAAATATTTACATAAATTTCACGAGAACATGCACATTCAAAACCCACTTTCAGTTATCATAATCTAGAAAACATGGCTTAGGCATGGGTTTATGGGAGTTCATCATAAAATCATGTAATTATCTCAATTTATTCATGATGGATCATAAAATTATTGAGTAAATCAATTTTTAAAAGAACCCTCAACATGGTAGAATACCCTTACTCAATTGAGGAACTATAACTTTTCATATTGGAGAATTTTTGGACCTCATGAAGAAAAGGTCTGTATGATTAAAGACTATCATACCTTGATTATCAAAACCCTTTAGAATATTTCAATTGCAATCTTGATCCTGGAAACCCTACGTTGAGTCTATCTTCTTCATGCTTTATAGAGAAAGAAATATTTTTTAGAGGAATACTTGTCCGTATTTTGGAATTTGAGAGAATGATTTAAATTAGGGAAATTTGGGGTGAAACTTACTGATATAGGACTTCAAGGTAAGGGTAAAATGACATATTAGTAGGATATAATATTTAGGAAAAAACCCAAAAAGTACCTACAAAAATAATTGTCGGGCCCCCCGACAACCATGACCTAGAATTTGTCAATCAATTGACAGACCATCCTGGTCGGGCATCAACTAGTTCAAAGACCAAGAATTTTAGACCTCAAACAATGGTACCCACCCACTGTTCATGTTTCCACTGATGGTTTGTGGGTTCCGATTATGGCTCTCACTTTTTTATCTTGAATTTTCTCTACGTCTAGGACTCACTTGCGGAACCAATTCATGGCTCGTGTTGTGAATGAAAAATTGTCTCGATAAAACCATTGAAAAGTACAGAAACTTGACATTTTGAAGAAAACTTGACTGGACAATCCACAAATCCACCTATGGTCCGTGTGTATTAGAGGACGGACCATCAGCGACCTCCGTCAATCCTAGCACCCAATTCCTAAAAAAACTGACATTTCTACTTTTTGAATCTTAGGTGTTACATTTAACGAATTATTTCATATAAAAGAGTTTAATATTAGAAGTCTAATATAAGTCTCAAAGCCATAATTTACATCATGAGGAAATGATTAAATTAACTTATACAACACATACAAAATTTTAAATGTAAACACATGAAAACAATAAAATAGTCTTTGCCCTCAAAATATGACGACTCACCAATCTTAAATATCTCTATGGGATAACTAGCCACAAGTATAGTAGGTAGGAGCATCAGACCTTTGATAAATGAAACAATCTAGGATATATTATGTGTTAATACATGGAATGTACCAAGTACGATAGCAATGCATAGGTATATGAAATCATCCTAAAAGGACTTTTTATGACATGAAATGACCAAGATAAATCATAAAATAACATTATAGAATACATAAGTGATTACCAAGGTAAGCTATAACCTGTAAACTGTGCATACAAATGGCACTGCATGCCATGATTTCTACCTATAGTCTATTTTAATTATGTTGTGTGACATATGAATGTGAGATTCTTTATTAACTGTTGCATATTATTGAGATTTCAGGAAGTAAAAGTAGCTTACTGCCGACTATTTGAATCAAAATAGTGAATAATGGCATTTCGTGGCTCTCAATGCTCATCGAATGTACTCTTTGTTCATTGTAGCTTGAACAGGTCATGAACAAGGTCAAAAAATCTTCACCTTCATCTGTATTATGATGTATTTTATGATTGGTCAAAACTACAATTTGAATGTTCCCATAAATAGAATTGACTACCAATTCTGAATCAACTGAAATTACATCTATGTTCCATCTTGAACATTTGAGCCTATATCTTGTTCATTAACGACATATACTTGATCAGCTTTTTGTTCATTTGTGCCTCCAATTTCAACATATCATTCAATTTATTTTTAATCTTTATATTTTCACTTTATTTTCTTGTTTATTCAACCAAACTGATTCTTATCATTATTTATTAATTAAATGGAATTATAAAACATGAAATTTAATTAATTTGTGTACTATATATATTAATTTGTGTATTTTTCTCAGTGAATTTCGTGCATAGAGAAATTGCTTAGAATTTTAATTGCAAGTACAAATTAAGTCATCAAATGTACTAGATATATTTATGTATACATCTTGTTTTCTTGTATTTGTGCTATTTTTATCTGAAAAAAATCAGTATTTATGAAGTTATTGAAAGTTGAACAATAAAGGGCCATAGATCGATACAGTAAAATATATGTGAAGCAAACTTTATGTTAAAATAAAGAATATAATTATCTAATTAATAAGAATGTCATATAACTTCGATTAATTTCAAACTTTAAAATATTAAGATGATAATTAAATGAGAATTATTTAAGGAAAATAGTTATTAATAGTTGTCGATTGTAAAGTCGTTTAGTGAAAGACAAAAATTGAATCAACATTTTTAATGTTCTTCATGATTACAAGAACAAGTTATATATATATATATATATATATATATATATATATATATATATATATAAGAACAAAATTATGACTTATTTTGTATTTCTAAGGATAAAGGATGTTTATTGTCATGCCCCGAGCTACCCCCGAGACGCGGACACGGAATCTAGGGCCACAAGTGATCTCAAGCTAACCCTGCTGGCATGAGCATGAGCATACTAAAGATAATACACTAAATGTGGAAGCTAAATTGTAATTAAAATTGAAAAGATGGGGAAACACTCATATTCTTTAACTGCGATAATGATATACTGATGAGCTTAATACAAAGAAGTTATTAACTCAATATTAAGATGAAACTAACTATGTCTGAAGTAAGCCTCTAATTGACTAGAAATGTTTGGACAAGCCCCAACTAAGTCTAGCAAAAACTTAAACCAAATGACTAAATGACTGAAATGAACTCATGACTATTATCCTCGGAGAATGAGGACTCACCATTAAATCTGCGGAACTGGAGATCGAGTATCGATCTATGCGTGATTTGGATGCTGAGAACCTGAACCTACACCAATAGAAGATGTAGCGCATGTATGCGTCAATAATTGAAGGTAATGACCATATAGGATAGAGTAAAGCTGAAATAATACATAAATGAACAAGCAAAAAAGCAAGTATATAATCTGAACATGATATAGATTTTGAATGCTGAGATAACTAAATGCAATAACCAATTAATAACATGCTGAAACTGAATACTGGATATAGTGATAATTGGTAAATGCATATGGAATATGGCTGATCTATATGATCTACTTATAACTGATAATAAAATCACATGAGTAAATGTGGAGTCCAATGTATACGCCGCATTGAGAGGACCCAATATACCCTGCCAGAGGTATAAAGGCATGTTGGCGTGATCACTAAATTGATACCCACATAGGGGACTTAAAACCTACTTGGCTAATAGTTCTAGGACTATTGGGTACGCTAAACCTTAGTCCATCTCGGTGTTAATTGTACTCCCACTGAATTATGAAATTAACTGATTATGACTGAGTTTCTATAAATACTGGATAGCTCAAAACTGAACATGCAAACTGAGAATGCAACAATTAATCTGGTAGTTATGCATTTATAACGGATGCATGTATATCTAAAGTAAATGAAATATCTTACCTAGTATGTGTAGTTCAAGAACTAAAGAAATGCATAGCTAGGGTTCTGAAATTTATGCAATAATCTAAGTAATATTATGTTAATCTGATTTGGAACGTATAACAAATAAATTCATTAATTTCTATTGATGTTTTAGAAACCATATGTCTAATCATGATTTGGGAATCAAGAATATGACTGAAAACTAGGGACCCAATGAGTGAAAGAAACCCACTACTGAAATCCCATATACTTGGTAATGAAATTCAATAAGAAATATTCAGATTTCGGGGTTGGAACTGCTGGAACCTTGTTGCGTTCTTGAACTAGGGTTCTTGACCTTTTTCTCCTTTCTTGCCTCTAATTATCTAAATTTTTATTTAATGATTTGACTTAGGTATGTTTTAGTTATGTTTCTAGGCTTAAACTAACTAAAATCTGATGATTTAGGGTCAAAATTACATATTTTAGGGTTTAAATGATGTGGGAAAAGACCAAAGACCCTTGAGTTAATCGTTGTCGGACCAAATAACGACTTGGAGTGACGGGCCATCGATCAATCGACGGTCCGTCGTTTGGATCCGTAGGTTAGGTTTGTTTGATAGATCTTTACTAAAATGGGCATAAATTTTTACTGGAGGCTTGGCTTTAGCAAACTCGATGGATATTGAAAGCTAATTGAATTATATATCATTTCATAGGTCACGGGACACCTCATTTATTTTATGTTAAGCATTATGTTCATTTGAAGTTGACCCAACTGCATTTTCCCCCTAACTGACTGCTAATTTCCTCCTATGGTCAGTACGAATATTTACGGACCATGCTGGTCAATTGTGGTTGTTGTCATAGAGTGGGTAAATGATGTCTCGATCGACGGATACAAACTACAAACTGTAGTCTGACCTACAGACAGTAGGTCCATCCGTCATTCGACACTTAGTCAAATTTTGTTGGGCTGCTTCTTAGGGGATTTTTAGTCACAATTGACGGATGTGCAGCAGGGCGGTAGGTCAGGCTACGGTCCGTCAATGGTAACGGTCGATTGCACCTGCAGAATCCTGAAAAGCTAATTTTTGTTTTTTTTTTGATACGGGTGTTACATTATCTTCCCCTTAGAGACATTCATCCTCGAATGAAGACTAAACAAGTTGAAATAGTGGGAGAGAGCTGTAATCCCTACTATTAAACACTGAGAACTGAGTTTCTAACTGAATTGAGTTCCGAGAACATGCAAATACGCTTAAAATGCAAGTACAAACTGAGGGAACATGATTCTAAGGCTGAATTCACGCATGAATGACTGAAAAATTAAAGAGGAACTATTACCGCAAGCTGGAGTGGAATCGAAAGGAAAAAGGTAAGATACTTGGCTTTCATGGTTGCTTCAGCTTCCCAAGTAGCTCCCTCTACGGACTGACTCCTCCATAAAACCTTGACTCAGGCGACTTCATTATTTATCAACTTTCTAAGCTGACGGTCAAGAATCTCAACTGGTACATCCTCATAAGAAAGACTATCTTTCACCGATGCACTCTCTAATGGCACTACAGAGGCTGGATCACCCATACAGCTCTTAAAGAGTGAGATGTAGAAGACCGGATGCACTGCTGCTAATTTTGTTGGCAACTCTAACTCATATGCCACCTTACCAACCATTTTCAAGATCTTATAAGAGCCTACATATCTAGGACTAAGCTTCCCTTTATTTCCAAATCTCATCACCGCTTTCATAGGTGACACTTTTAGGAAAACCCAATCATCAACATGGAACTTTAGTTCCCTTCTCCTTACAGATGCATAAAATTTCTGACGACTTTGGGTTGTCTTAATTCTATCTCTAATGAGATGCACTATATCCATAGCATAAAGGACTAAATCTTGTCCTATTAAAGCTGCTTCACCTACTTCAAACCAACCAACGGCAGATCTACATCTACGCTCATACAGTGCCTCATAAGGGGTCATCTAAATGTTGTAATAGTAGCTATTGTAATAGGAGAACTCAATAACATGAAGGTGATCGTCCCAACTACCTTTGAAATCGATCACACAAGCTCTCAACATATCCTCTAGGGTATGAATGGTACACTCTTCCTTTCCATATGTCTGTGGATGAAATGAATTGCTAATAACTTGAGTACCAAGACCCTTCTGAAATGACTTCCAGAAATGAGAGGTTAACTGAGGACCTCTATCTGAGATGATAGACAAAGGGACCCCATGCAACCTCACAATTTCATTAATGTAAAGTTTGGCGTAGTGCTCTGCTGAATCTGTAGTGTTGACCGTTAAAAAGCAAGAAGACTTAGTCATCCTATCAACTATCACCCAAATGGAGTCATGTCTGCGAGTACGAGGTAATCCTATGATGAAGTCCATATTGATCACATCCCACTTACAAGTGGGAATATCGATCTCTTGAGTCATACCTCCTAGTTTCTGATGTTCTACCTTGACTTGCTGGAAATTGGGGCACTTACTCACAAAATTTGCTATATCCCTCTTCATGCAATTCCACCAATAGACTTCCCACAGATCGTGGTACATCATAGTGGCACTTGGATGAATAGAATATCTAGAGTTATGGGCTTCTGCAAGGATATACTGTCTGAACTCACCCACATTAGAAACACACACCCTGGTAGCAAAGTACACCATCTCCCCTTGGGAGAAAACCTCTGCTCTCTGATTGTGGACTACACCTTTAAGTTTAATCAAGATTGGATCACTGTCTTGCTTTTCCTTAACCTCTACTACCAAAGAAGATTCTTCCTCATTCTGAATTGTTATACTACTTTCTGATATGCTCATAAGGAGAACTCTTAAGCGACCAAGCATGTGGACATCCTTCCCTTGCTCCTTCCTTTCTTCCTCAACATAGGCTACACTACCCATAGATAATCTACTAAGAGCATCTGTAACTACATTTTCCTTACCAGGATAATAATACACACTCATATCATAATCGTTAAGGAACTCAAGTCATCTCCTCTGGCAAAGATTCAACTCTTTCTGGGTAAACATATACAGAAGGATCCTATGATAGTGAATACATCTACATGAACACCATACAAGTAGTGTCTCCAGATCTTTAGTGCAAACACCACTGTTGCAAGCTCAAGGTCATGAGTTAGATAGTTCTTCTCATGCACCTTAAGTTGTCTAGAAGCATACGCTATAACCTTATCTTGCTACATCAACACATAACCTATGCCAAATCTGGATGCATCACAATAGATCACATAACCATCTGAACCGTCTGGTAGAGTCAAGATAGGAGTTGTAGTCAATCTTGTTTTCAATTCTGCAAATCTTTTCTCGCAATCATCTGACCATTGGAACACGACCATCTTCTGAGTCAACTTAGTCAATGGTGAGGCTATGGATGAGAATCCTTCCATGAACCTTCTATAATACCCGCTAGACCTAAGAAACTTCTAATATTTGTAGTAGAGGTAGGTCGGGTCCATTGTTTCACTGTTTCTATCTTATGTGAATCCACTCGGATCCCTTCGCTAGATACAGTGTGACCAAGGAAAATAACAGATTGCAACCAAAACTCACATTTGCTAAACTTAGAGAATAACCGGCGATCTTTGAGAGTTTGTAAAACAATTCTCAAATGACTCGCATGTTCTTCCTCATTCCTAGAATGAGGATATCATCAAGAAATACGATAACGAACAAGTCCAAGTACTTTTTGAACACTCTATTCATCAAATCCATGAAATTCGCAGGAGCATTGGTTAGTCCAAACAACATAAGTACAAATTCATAATGACCGTACCAAGTTTTGAAGGTTGTTTTTCATATGTCAATATCTCTAACTCTAAGATGATGATAAGCCGATCTGAGGTCTATCTTCGAGAAATGGCTAGTGCCCTGAAGTTGGTCAAACAAGTCATCAATCCTAGGTGTGGGATATTTATTCTTGATTGTGACCTTGTTCAACTGTCTATAGTCAATGCACATTCTGAGAGAAATATCTTTCTTCTTTACGAACAAAACTGGTGCACCCCATGGTGAAATACTAGGTCTGATGAAGCCCTATTTATAAGGTCTTTCAATTTCTCTTTCAATTCATTAAGCTCTGCTGGATCCATTCTATAAGGAGGAGCAGAAATAGTCTAGGTATTTGGAAGGAGATTAATTCCAAAGTCGATTTCCCTTTCGGGAGGGACTCCGGGAAGATCTTCTGGAAATACTTCTGGAAACTCACAGACTACTGAAATTGACTCAAGAAATGGGGTTTCAGATCTAGAATCCTTAACTCGAATTAGGTGATAGAGATAACTCTTAAAGACCATCTTTCTGGCCTTAAGATAGGAAATGAATCGACCCATAAGCACTAAACTACTACCCTTTCACTCTAAAATTGGTTCATCTGGAAACTAAAAATGAACAATCCAAGTTTTAGAATCGACTGTGGCATAACAGGAATATAACCAATTTATGCCTAGAATGACTTTGAAGTGTACCATTTCTACCTTTATAAGATCTACTAAGTTGACTTTCTGAGAGACTGTGAATGGGAAACTTTTGTATACCCGTCTATCTATAAAAAGGTCACCGATTAGAGTAGATACTGAGAAAGGTACTGAGAGAGTTTCTGGACTAATACTGAATTGGACTGCTACATAAGGAGTTACAAAGGAGAGAGTAGCCCCTGGATCTAACAATGTATAAACATCAAGGTCAAAGACTCGTAATGTACCAGTGACTACATCAGGAGAACCTTCCTATGCTGGCGAGCCTGAAAAGCATACAACTTGTTCTGACGTTGACCGCCACTTGTACCAGATGAGTTACCTTACTGAGTCGGGTGACTTGTTGGTGCTGATGAAGTTGTAGGGTGAGCTCTACAATTACCACCTCCTTGACCCTCTCTAGAAGGAAAACCCCTCAACCAATGACCATACTGACTGCACCAAAACATCGTTATTTTCCTGTGAGACACTCGTTCGGATGGTTCTTACCACACTTAGGGCAAGTGGGGTAAGTCTTGGTTCCTGAAGCACTTCCCTGAGACTTAGATCCTGGTGCTCTAATCATTTGGTCATACCTGTTCTTGGAGGATGAAACACTAGCTGATGAAGGGGCTGTAGATGAAAACTTCTGCTAATTCTGCGAGTGATTTCCACCACCCAATTTATTCTAAGAATAGTCATAATTCCCAGTCCTAGCCTTCTTATTCTCCTTGTCATGTTCCCTAAGATTATCACCCTCAATCTGCTTTGCGTGAGTCATAATCCAAGATATGTTCATATATCCTAGTAACATAGCATTTCTGCACTCAGCTTTCACCAAATCCGACACTCCATACAAGAACTTATTCATTTAAGCCCTGGAGTCAGTAACCATGTGAGGATCATACCTAGACAGTTTGTTAAACTTGAGCCTATACTCTTGAACCGTCATGTTTCCCTGCCTTACGTTCATAAATTCCTGAGCCTTTACTTCTCTCAACTCTATTGGGAAAAACCAATTCAGAAAATGTCTCACTAAAGCAATCCCAAGTAATAGGAGTTGAATTTGTACCCCTATTTTCCTTCCACTGAGTGTACCAGATATGATCAACATCCTTCAACTGGCATGATGCCAACTCAAACCGATCATACCCAGTGACTATCATTACCTCAATGATATTCTTGATCTCATTCAAGAAATTTTGAAGATCCTCATTAGTTTGTGATCCGAAGAACTCAGGCAGATTCATCCTAACAAAGTCACGGACCCTTGTTGCTGCTGATCTGTCATTTGCACTCACGAAAGCATGAACTCGATTGTTCAGGTTGGTCATACTCTCAGCCAACATCCGTATAGCATTTCTGAACTCAGTATTGGAGACTTCATGATCTGGGACCGGAGGAGCTACATTTGCATTCCTGGCATTCATATTCCTAGAGTTAGCTTTACGAGGAGACATGATCTGAAACATAGAATGTCAAGTTAAAGTGGAATAAGATCATACCTTATGCACGATAAGAGTAACAAGAAAATGATGTATTCCTAAAACACTTTGTAGCATTCCTCTCATTAGATATGGTGCACTTCACACCTGGGAAAAGGACTCTATTTAGTGAGACTTTTCAGACAGCCTAGGACACATAAACCTAGTGCTTTGATACTATGTTTTATCACGCCCCGTGCTACCCCCGAGATGCGGACAGGGAACCTAGGACCACAAGTTATACCAAGATAAACCTGTTGGTATGATCATGAGCATACTAAAGATAATAAACTGAATGCAGAAGCTAAATCGTAATTTAAACTGAAAAGATGGGGAAATACACATATTCTATAACTAAGATAAATGAAATATTGATGAATTTAATACAAAGAAGTTACAAACTTAATATTAAGCTGAAATTAAATATCTCTGAAGTAAGCCTCTAACTGACTAGAAATGTTGGGACAATCTCCAGCTAAGTCTAGCAAAAACTAAAACTAAATGACTAAAAGACTGAAATGAACTCATGACTATTGTCCTTGGATAATAAGGACTCACCACTGAATCTGCTGAACTGGAGATTGGATATCAATCTATGCATGATTTGGATGCTGAGAATCTGAACCCACATCATGAGAAGATGTAGTGCATGTATGCATCAGTACTTGAAGGTACTGAGCATGTAGAATAGACTAAAGCTGAGATAATACATAACTAAACAAGCACAAAAGCAAGTATATAATCTAAACATAATATAGATTTTGAATGCTGAGATAAGTGAATAAAATGACCAATTTATAATATGCTGAAAATGAATATTCGATATACTGATAAATGATCAATGCAGTGGAATATGACTTATAAATGGGAGCTAATAATAACCTATAATAGTACCACATGAGCTAAATATGGAGTCCGATGTATACGCTCCATCGAGAGGACCCAATATATAAAGGCATGTTGTCATGATCAATAAACACATGCCTAAGAAGGGGACTTACAACTTACTTGGCTAGTAATTCTGGGACTATTGGGTTCGCTAAACCCTAGTCCAACTCGGTATTATTTCTACTCCCAATGAATTATGTAATTAACTGATTATGACTGAGTCTTGATAGTTCAAAACTGAACATGCAAACTGAGAATGCAACAATTAATCTGGTAATTATGCATTTATAACTGAGGCATGTATGTCTAAAGTAAATGAAATATCTTACCTAGCATGTATATCTTACCTAGCATGTATAATTCAAGAATTAAAGAAATACATAGTTAGGGTTTTAAAATTCATGCAATAATCTGAGTAATAACATGATAATCTGTTATGGAACATATAACAAATGAATTCATGAAGTTATGTTGAAGTTCTAGAAACCCTAGGTTTAATCATGATGTGGGAATCAAGAATATGACTGAATACTAGGGACCCAATAGGTGAAAGGAACCCACAAGAGAAATCACACATACCTGGTGATGAAATTCACGGAGAAATATTCAGATTTTAGGGCTGGAACTGCTGGAATCTTATAGCGTTCTTAAACTAGGGTTCTTGACCTTTTCTCTTTTCTTGCTTTTAATTTTCTTAGTTTTGATTTAATGATTTGACTGAGGTAAGTTTTAGTTATGCTTCTAGGCATAAACTGACTAAAATCTGATGAATTAGGGTCAAAATGACGTATCTTAGGGTTTAAACGAAGTGGGAAAAGACCAAATGACCCCTGAGTTAATTGATGTCGACCAAACGATGACCTGGACTTACAGGCTGTCATCCAATCTACGGTCCGTCATTTGGGTCCGTAGGTTGGGTCTATTCGACAAGACTTTACTAAAATGGGCATAACTTTTTACTCGGAGGCCTGATTTTACCAAACTCGGTGGCTATGGAAATCTAATTAAATTATATATCATTTCATAGGTCATGGGACACCTAATTTATTTTGTGCTAAGAGTTATGATCATTTGAAGTTGACCCAACTACATTTTCCCCATAATTGTCTGCTAATTTCCACCGACGGTCATACCTGCGATCCGTAGGTCCATCTACAGACCACTCGGTCAATCATGGTTCTTTCCAGAAAAAGGGTAAATGGGGTCTTGATCGGAGAATACAGACTACAGACCGTAGTCTGACATACGGACGGTAGGTCTATCCGTCGCGCGACACTTGATCAAATTTTTTGGGCTGCGTCTAGGGGGAGTTTCAGTTACAATCGACGGATGTGTAACATGGGTCGTAGATCAGGCTATGGTCCGTCGATGGTAACAGTCGATTGCACCTGCAAATTTTCTGAAAGACTGATTTTTGGTATTTTTTGGATATGGGGTGTTAAATTTATGCTTTAAGATAATATAGATATATATAGACATTGTATCGGTTCATTTTTACTTGTCACATTTGGACCTTAAAAATGACTTGGGAAATAAGCAAATAATAGTGACGATAAAATAGAAAAAATAATTTGTTTTCTTCATATGTTAAAAAAAACATGTAAAGCGAAGAAAATATTTTTGAAATAATGAATAATTAAATGTAAAAAGAGGAGTAGATGTATTTTACTTCATGAAGTTACATAACTATGATAAATTATACGGAAAATTATAAAAATGCTTGTTCCAAAAATATCCTATTACTATTTTTGGTAAACAAATGTTCTTTTTCTAATAGATTCTTTTTCCTGATAAAAATAGTGTAATCACCATTTATAATTATATATGTAATCCATCGTTTATTTTTATTTAGATAACATACAAAATCCTAATTAAAAAGAAAAAATATTTTCTCAATATATTTGTAATCTAAGAATGATAAACACTTATTAATTATTGATTTTAATGTTAAGATACAATAGTTATAATGATTAATGCATTAAACGATATAGTTTATTAAATTGTTCCACATTACCAAATATATTTAAAATATCAACAATGAAGTTATTGATGACTATTTTTTCATATTAACTTCAAAATTAAGGAATATATTGGCAAATTGCAATAATGATTAACAAGTCAATATGTTTTATATTTTACTACTATATTTTAATAATTTAATAAATGAGAAATAATATGCAATTAATATGATATTATATATAAGACATATATTACTTAAAAAAATATAAAATATAACTCTATTTTAATTGATAAAAGGAGATTAAAAAGACAAAAAATTGTTTTTTCACTTTTATATTTGTTAAAGGGTTTTAAAAGAAAGCAGTTAAGTAAAAATCTTTAAATAACAATATTTTATGAAAATTAATGTATATTAAAGGAAATATTAATTAGGAAATGTACATTTTTATATGAATTACCTTGTTTGATATGAAAAATTATTGACGTAAAGAATCTAATTTGAATAATAGTCAATATAAAAATCAATTGCATATCGAATTTATCCTTCACTTTCATAATGTCTAATTTTATATTTGACTTATCTTGTTTGATATGAAAATTTATGAATCTAAGGATATCTAATTCCAATAAAAATCAATTGCATACCCAAATTAGCCTTCACTTTTACTATTTTTTCAATTTTGTATTTGTCTTATCTTGTTTGATATGGAAACTTATTAATATAAAAAAAATCTAGTTTGAATAAAAATCAATTGGGCACCTAATTTTGACTTCACTTTTATCATGTCTAATTTTATGCTTGACTTACTTGGAAACTTATTAATGTAACGAAACACAATCTGAATAAAAATCAATTGCATACCTAATTTTACATTCACTATTTTTAGTATAAATAGGAGTTTAGTATTGTGTTATTGGTAGACCCTTGTTCCGTCTTCCTCTAATATTTTTGGGATCTTTTGGTTTAAGAAAATTTTTGAATCTTAAGAAGTCAACACTTAGATTCATGCTTAAAAGTAGGTTATTTCCTTTCTTGGTGTTTAGAAGTTATTTAGTTTTATTTCTATCATGTCACTTAATGCTTCTTCTGTTTTTATACCTATGTTTCATATGCTTAATGAATTTTTTTGACCCGTCTTAGCTTAAGGTAAAAACCAAAGTCAAGAATTTTTAGTTTATAAACTTTAACTAACAATTCTTTTTTTCTTTTGCACATTATAAATAAATTATTTATACATACATATTTTTTTAAAAATAAAAATAAAGCCTTGAGTTTTTCCTCATTCTTTAAGTATAGTGGATTTTCCCTGAGTGAGATCTTTATGAAACACTTTTAAGACATGTTGAGAAATAATGATATTTTGAAGTTTTGTTTTAAATTAGTCAAAGCATACTAACCCCTTTTCTTCTTCCATTAGAAAAAATTGTTCTTCTCTTGAAGAACTATTTTTGCAACAAAATTTTAATTATAAGGACCATAAATTTAATGCAAAGTGTTAACTCTTTCGGTTTTGACCTCTTTCTACTCAGTCCGCCCCTCCCCCCCCCCCCCCCCCCCCGGCAATTCAAATGATTTCAAAATTTGCTCTCCTTTAGCCCCAATATGAGTTTCACTACTCTTCTTCTTTGCTTGTTAGGTTGTATTTTTGTTTGTTTCATGATGTGTTTTTTCTACTCTGATATAACATTTTTTTCCAGTTTGATTCAAACAGTCATAACGCCTAGTCGTGTCAATGTTAATAATCATATAATGTGTTAGTGTTTATGTAAAATTCTTTGCTATTATACTTGATTTATAGGATGACTTTTGTGTTGTGCCTACTTGTAGATTTCATTTGTGCCGGTAGAAACAAGTTTCTCAAAGAAATTACTGACTAAGAAACTTCATGACATGATTGATATTATATCTCTATCAATATGTAAGCGCATGAGAGTTGATATTACCAATTCCCAAAATTTACTATTAAATAACTTTACAATAGACAACTATTATTTACTATTTTACTTAAATAATTATCATTTAATTATTATCGTACTATTTAAAAGTTTGAAGTTATATGACATTCTTATTAATTAGACAAGTGTACATACCCGCGCGTTGCGCGGACACAATACATTAAAAAAATAATAACGTATATTTTATATGAAAAATAAATATCCATGTAAATAAATTAAACAAATAATTAAAAGAAAAATAATTTACAATACTTTGAAATTATTTCAAGGGATAATGCACATACCCCGTCAACCTTTCAACCTATGCACAAAATCTCAGAGACACATTATACTATATTGAGGTCCTATTAACCCCTGAACTTATTTTATTTATAATTTCTATCCCTTTTTGGCCTACGTGGAACTATCTTGTAGGTCCAACGTTGATTGACTTTTTTTTTCAAGTTAGTGTCACGTAGACCGAAAAGGGGTAGAAAAATACTTATAAAATAAGTTCAAGGGGGATAATAGGACCTTAGTATAGTATAAGTGTGTCTCTGAGATTTCGAGATAGGTTTAGAGGGTACTTGTGCATTTCCCCTAATTTCAATCACACTATAAAGTTATTTTATGGTCTCAACAGCAATGATTTTATAATTTTCATAGTAAACGTAAGTCAATTATATCAAAATACAATATAATATAAAATATAATAAAGTATTATGTATGTGAAATAATCCACTCATCTTTTATTAGCTGATTAATATTACAGTGATCTAAAACATAAAAAAACTAATTGCAAGAGTAGTAAAAAAATTTATTAAAATTTTATTGATTTAGTAATATGATCAACTAATACAAATTAATTATATTTACGATAAAGATAAATTAATATGCAACGGTTATATTTATTATAACTAATACTCCATCAATCCTTCTAATTGTCATGTTTTCTTTTATTATATAGAGTAAAATATAAGAATTTTAACCAACAATTTACGATATTTGTTTTCGTCAAAATAATATGTAAATAATGATTATTTATAGTAATTTTTCATATAATTATAAAATATAGTATTTTTTATTGAATTAATGTAATTTTATTTTAATTTGAAAATTGATCAAATTAATTTATAAAAAAACTAAATATAACAATTAAATGTTGACTAAGGATATATAAAATGAAAGAAGTAAAATAAAATTATATAATTTTTTAGGTATATTGACTATCGTGCCTTGATTGTATTTTGTAAGACCACATCTCCATAATTTCATCTTTCTTTCTTTATTTTTAATTAAGCAAATGGTATATTTCATATGAAATATATATATTCAAAATAATTAAATAAACAAATAATTTAATAAAAATTAATACATAATTTTTTGAATTTTTTTAATTATACTATAAAGGTGTTTTTGTGGTTTCAACATCAAAGTTTTTACAATTTTCATTATAAAAATAAGCTATTTATATTAAATATATATATACACTAAAGTATTGTATATGTGAGTAAATACATTCTTCTCATATTAGTTGATCAATATAATATTTATATGGTGATTAAAAACATAAATAAGAAGAATATTTTTCTAATTCATGCCTTAAAATACATCTTGTGAATTATACAAATAAATATGAATATTTTCAAAAATAAAATTAACTGCAGGAGTAGTTAAAAAAATTATTAAAGTTTTATTAATTTAATAATGTGATCAACTAATATAAATTAATTATATTTAAACAATGATAAATTAATATGCAACAATTTTATTTTCATAAAAATAAATAAATACTCTATATTTTTAAGTGTCATATTTTCTTTTTTTATGAGTAAAACATAAGAATTTTGAATAATAATTTTTGTTATATTTTTTTTATAATATTAATTACAAATAATAATTATTTATAGTGCTTTTCGTATAATTTTATAATATAAAAATATTTTTCTTAGAATATAAAATTAATATAACTTTATTTCAATTTGAAAATTGGTTAAATTGAATTTTGAAAATGAGTATAACAAGTACATATTGATGAAGGAGGTGTAAAATGGAGGAAGTAAAATTAAAAAATAGAACTTTTTATGTATCTAAATTAGTGTGCCACAATAAGCTTTCAATATATGCACAAATTTCAATAATATCATCTTTCTTTCTTATTTTTTAATTAATCAAAATGGTGTTGACCCAATCTAGTGAACTCCAAAAAAGTGAAATAAAAGAACGTCAGAAATTAGAAACTAAGTAAAAGCAAAATGAAAACTTAAAATATATGGATCTTTCCAGATTGTGGAAGAAGACGAAACATGGCGATGGAATCAATTTTTGAGATTAGGAAAATGATTTTCCTCTTTAGATCGTCGTTGGTGAGAGTTAGTTATATCATCTCTAAGCTCATGTGCGTTTGTTCATAATAGTATAAGTATTTTTCTTGTAAAGTTTCTTGAAAGATTGAAATTTATAATTTGAATCTCATCTCGACTTCAAACATCTAATTAGAACATTGCCTAAGAAAGACTTTCTTAAAGTAGATATCACACACGAAATGAGATTTTGATTGAAATTGTATTTAGATTTAGAGTCGTTCTGCTAACAATCATATGTTTTGTGAAATGGTGAGTTTATTTTTTGTAATTGACCATGCTTAATAAGAACTTCTATTGAAGAGTAGTTGCATGAATCAGCTTCTTGTAAGTGACGTTAATTTTGTAAAATTTATCACGAAATGTCTTCTTCAGCTCTATTTTTCCTTGATCTTACTCTTTTGGGGATGGTCACCTAAGATATTATATTTTAAATTTAATTTAATTAGTACATGCATGCTATAAAATAGTTGTAATAAGTTTATTCTATGCATATTTTGTTATTTTGCTTGGTGATTGAAAGTTTCTACTATGTTCGTATCAGTGTATTTGTTACTTGCAATGACAGGTTAGATCTCTATTTTTGTTTTTGTTTTTATTTTTATGTTTAACCACGTTGTTAGAGTAGATTGTGATGAATTATTTCTTCTTGCGGAAGCAAGAAAGTGATTACTTGTTCTTTAAAATTAAAAAAAGACATCTACAACTATGTATCCAAGCTAATTTATTTTCTTTCTCAATTTGTTATTTTTACGCCACTCTCTAAATTTAAATTCGACTAATATTGTTATTTTTTGTAATTTAAATGTGCTTATACTTATATTATGATGCATACTTCAGATGAAGATCAACTGAGCTAACATATATGTTTGATATATTACAATTAAGTTTACTTAAATTAACATAACATAAATAATTGTGTGTTTACTTGTTTAATTAAACATATATGCTTGATATATTATAATTAAGTTTACTTAAATTAACATAACATAAATAATTGTGTGTTTACTTGTTTAATCTTTCTTTATTATATTTTTAGTGTGTAGCTTCTTTGGAATATTTGAAGTTATATATGAACTACTTTAAATACTTGGTATAGGATATCAAAATTAAATCTAAAGTTTAAGATATATCTAGAACACAACCCTGCATTGCATATATATACTACATTTTATAAAAAAAATAATGTCAACATGAGGTTCTATTGCTTATAATGAAAGAGTATGAAACTATCTTTAAAAAAGCACACTCAATTACTTAAAGTGTGGAAGTGTTCACCATATGCATAAGTGTATTATCCCTCTCCATTGTTTCATACTCTTGCTAGAAATTCTAAAATTCAAGAACTCAAATATCAATTCAATTATTTGTCATAGTCAATAAAATAACATACCTCTAAATGATTACATAATTATACCAGTAATTTCATATGAATTGTTTTATAATAATCATCAACAATTAACACATATATAAAAACATCCCAAAGAATTTGCATATCACAATAGATTTTGGAACACTTCTTTATATACTACATTTATAACATTTATAGCCTCCTTAGTTAACTGTCCATCATCATTGTTACTCAGTATTTTTAATTTCTTTCTACTTGTTACTCTTGAAACATCTACATAAAGTTGTCCATGTGTAAACATTTGTTTCTTAAAAAATAATACGACATGCGATAAAAAATGTCCTTAGCTCTTGTTGATTGTCATGGCAAATGATACAGTTATAGGAAACTATCTTCTTTGAAACTTAAATGAGATTCTAGCAACTGAAGGTGTTAAAAGTCATTCTTGGAATAAATACCTTATGTCCAGCCATCTGTCCAGATAAAATCTTTGCTTCAATTACTTGATTTCCAAGTTTAGTAACAATCAACCTAGTTCTATTACATAATCATGCTGACTGATCAATATTTCTTAGTAACATAACTGGAACTCCATCTTTTGAATTGATTGAATGATTCGGAACTCCAGAACATGTAATAGTGTTCAAACAACAAAAACAATAACATATTCATTGTAATCTGACGAATGAATATGGACATCACAAGTAAAGAGTGTATGTCTTTATAGATTCTAGGATCACGTAAAACATTAGAAAAAACTAAGCATGTAAATCAAACATATTGGTGAGAAAAGAAGGATAGAATAATATCATAGACGAAGTATATCTAATATCAGGTAATACTAAAATCAAAGCATATCCCCACACACTCGAATAGCAAAAGCTGCGAGATAACTTCAAATAACAATATGTTGAATACGGATAATACCGAATGATGCTAAAAATAGTAAGTACAAACTAATCTTAAGTATTCCATAGATTAATTATCTTTTTCCAAACATTATAATTGCATGAAATATTTCTTCCATTAAACAACCTGCAAGTGAACATTAAAGAACAAATTCTCTCAACAGAAGATCCAATAATCAAATATATCATATGACAGTATTTACTTGAAGCGTATCTTTAATGAAGAGAAATCTTAAATTACACAACATACATAGCACAAGATGACTGCTATCCCCACTATTCTGCCTATAAAACAACTTCTCAGATAAAGTATAATAATTAGTTGTAACCACCACCCCTATCATAGATGGTCTGCTTCAAAAATATACACATTACTTGCACAAATAGATAAACGACAATAAAATAATTGTATCCCCCTAAATCTGCAAGAAGAACAATTTTTTTTCTTAGAGAAACAACAAAGAAAATGTATACAACTTTGAATGAAAATACCAAGATTAACTTATAAACTCAAAATCAAAGACAACCTCAGCAACATAGCCAATGAATAGTAGGAGTTGTTAAGCAATTTTCCAATAGTCATTATTTTTGAAAGATGATAGATAATCCAACAAATATCTTAACAAAATAAAATAGCTGACAATTTGGTTTGCTCACTTGATCATTCCAAGCAAATTAATGTCAAATTAGAAATTGAGCTAAACTAGAGAAATCAATAAATGTACAAGGGTTCTAGATATTTTGTCTCTTCGGAGACGAATGTGAAGTTACTTCTCATATCCTTTTTCTGTGCCTTAGTATTGTTGACAAGCCATAAAAGTCACCTGAAGCATGGGTGCCCAAGAAATTACCTTCTAGCGGTAGAAATGATCAACATTCTGTAAATTAATTGCCACAAATCCATAATATACCAAAGTCCTACTAGCATTTCATTCTTGTAGAACTCATCATCTCCTTTTGAATTAAGAATTTTTTTAAAGAAATACATGTATATCGATTGTAATCAGATGTTTCAATAGGAATATAAAAAAACGCAATACAAAATGGAGAGTAACAACGAGAGAAACAAATTAGTATCAGTAAGTTCTTAAAGGAATACTTATTGATAAGTTGTTGTTTAGGCAGAATAGTGGGGATAGTTGTCATCTTGTTCTATGTATGTTGTGGAATTTAATATTTCTTTTTAATAAAAATTTTCTTCAACGATATTCTGTCATAAGATATATTTTATTACTGAATCTTCTGTTAAGGTAATATGTTCTTTAATGTTCACTTGTAGGTTGTTTAACGGAAGAAATATTTCCTGCAATCATATTGTTGGCAATAATAATTGCTTTTAATGGAATACTTAGGGTTAGTATAAATTTATTATTTTTAGCATCATTCGGTATTATCTGTATTCAACACAATTTTATTTAAAGTTATCTGACAGATATTATTATGAAACTTGATAAATTGACACTTAATTATATATGCACAAAGAATTACACATGTTAAAAGAGAAAAAACAACATATACATATATATAAAGTAAAATAACAACAATCATTACTAACACAATGAAGTAAATTCTTAAAACAAAATCGATAGTTTAATATTCTAAATAAAATATCTTAAATAATACATTCTACATAACTTATGTCTTCTTCTCCTTCTTTAAAACTTTGCGTAGCTTCTTACTTGGTAGTTTGACATTCAATCCCTCATCATTTAAATGTGTTTGTCCAACTCCAATGTGTTTGCCATTATTGGAATACAACTTTCTAGTTAAATCAATCACATCTTTATTTTGTGAAGAACCACAATCTGAAATGCTATGCTTGATAGATGTCTGAAAATAATTTATAAACATAAATAATTTAGTGATATATGTGTGTTGAATAGTTAAACACATAATGTAAATTAACATACTACCTATATACCTCAATTAGATTGTTTTCATTATAGCTCTGACCACATTCAATAGATGCTTCCTGTTCAAAAAATTATAGTTAATTCCTTTAAATCAAAACTAAAGTTAAATTTGATAATATGGAAACTTACATTCAAATTGTGTATAAGAGAAGAATTCCAATATTCCTTGACTAATATTTCATCATCATTGAACTTTACAACTTTGTAAACATTATCATTCTTGTTTATATTTGAATCCTTAATCTGGACTTTAAACATGAGCCTTTTCTCAACCAAATCATCAAGTTCTATTGGATAACCATGTCATCATCTCCTACTGATCCAGCATTCAACTCCTTTACGGTCTTTCCAATTACTTGTAGAACCTTTTTATTCCACAACAATAATGATATAAATTCAGTGTCATCATTAACATGAATTTGAAGTCGATACCCAAAAGTACAAAATAAAGTGTTATTTAAATTCTATTTTAATTTTATAAATCTGTATTGCTTACACCAACATGTGAATAACAGATATAACTTCATCATTGCATTTAACACAATAATATTTATCTCCTAAAGGATCAACCTTTATGATACACTTATTGCAAAGCAAGAATGATCATTTGTGACCAAGTTCTAAACAAACAATCTTTACAACAATTCAATAGGTAGACTCCTTAGATAATCATAATGTGAAATCTATTATATGTACTATTAAAGTAAATAAATTATCGCACCTCATTTCCCCAAAATTTTCTCTCTCTAAAATTTTTCTCTTCCCAAACGCTCCCTCCAACGAATACTGTACAATCACCCACGCGCGCCACAGGGCAGGCGCGTACGCCACCGGTGGCAAGCCAAACGCCGTCTGACCTAAGCCACCTTGAGCACCTAGAAAAGATCAACAAACCCCACAACAGCATGCTCCATGATCTACCTCTAAACTCTTCGAAATTGCAGTGCAAAGATGCGATGAACACTGTCCAACAAGAAGAGTTCGATAGAGAAATTGAAAATATTTCCCAAGGAATTTCTGGAAGGAATCGAGATGAAATGATGGTGGCAATGAACATGCCACATCACAATCTACCATATATCCACGAATCAGGCAATTCTACCTTCTCAATCGATCGGAATCGAGAGGCGACTCTTGAAGACTCTGCGAGTGCATCACTCAAGTCGCGAACTAGAATTCGATCGTCTTTAGGACAAATTCATAAGGAATTTACCACTGGGTTTTGTTCCCCAGGTTATGGAGCCCCTCTCACTGAAGTTTCAGGTTGAATGGACGGTAAAATCGCCGGCAAGGAGAACTCCGGTGAAAATCGAGTTCGAAACATCAGAAAAAATGAAACCCCATCGAACAACAATGATTCTCAGGCTAAATCCAGTCATTCAACAAGCTACTCCGATCATCTAAAAGGAGGAACCAATGTTAATAACATCCTGACAACTTCCTCTAATCCGATGATCAGAATTTTGATGAAAAATCATGATAGTAAAGAAGGATGCTCTGGTTCTGATCGTAATGATGAACATGGCACCATTTCATCAGACTCTCAATCAAAAGAAACAAAAACAAGGGGGAAAAGAGGCAATTCTCAAGTGAGGGAGAAATTCAATGCAGAACAGGACAATAACAAGAACATGTAGGGGCTTTATACCAAAGAATCATCAAATGTTATACAATATGCAAGCTTTTCGTTTGGCATTGCAGGTAACTAACAACAACTAACTCCTAACCTTGTTGAAGGTAATAAATACACAAGGTACAACAAGCAAAGATTACAAAGGAGGGAAAGCTGGCAATGATCAACGACAAAGCCAAAAACTTCCAAGTCATAAACTGCAGCAAGCAGGCAATGAAGTGCAGATTGGGAAGAAGGGGCAAAACAAAGATGAAGGTTCCAGGAAAGGAAGGAAGGCAGACCAATCAAGCCAACTGGATTACCAAACACAATTCCCCAAGATATCCAGTAACTACACAAGGTATGAACCTAAGTCTCAAATTAACAAAAATACTAAGCATGGCAATAATGAAAGTCAGGTCACTGCTAGAAACAATCAGCTGCATGGTCAAAATTCTACCAATAATTCTAAGCTTGATAAAGTTTCTGAGCCGGCTCCTTATACTGTGGTGCAATCATTTGCTGCTAGATTAAGATATAACAAAGCTAATAATGAAATTTCTATAGTCTTGAATGAACCTGTACACACAACTAGGCAAGGTTTCCTAGCTGTGCTAATTGAGGAGGAGGATTACTATGTGAAGTTGGCTGAGGTGTGTAAGTACACTCTAGTAGGCAAATTTACTAATACTATGCCTAAAATGGAGTTAGTTAGGAAAAGCTTCATTCTCCAAACTCAACTCACAGGGAGTGTGAAAATCACACACTTCAATGCTAGGCATGTTTACATTGACTTGGATAATGAGTTTGATTACCAAACTGTTTGGACAAAGCTTAGGATGAACATTGAAGGCCAAGTAATGAGAATACAAACTTGGACACCTGACTTCACCCCTAAAGAGGAGACTCCCATTGTCCCAATTTCGGTAGCTATCCCTGGTTTACCATGGCACTGCTATAACAAAGTGCTGCTAACAACAATTCTTAGTTCTATTGGGAAAGTTCTATTCTTAGACTCACCTTCCTCCCAAAGGACTAGGGGCAGTACAATTAGAGTTAAAGTGCAGGTGGATCTCACCAAATCTAGACCTTCCTATGTGTGGCTGGGATTCAAAAATTCTGACCCAAATAAAGAAAGATGGTTGAAGGTTGAATATGAAGGTATCCCAAACTACTGCTTGTACTGCAAGCATCAGGGACATATGGACGGTGAGTGCACTATTAAGAGAAGGGATGAAGAAATCAGGAGGAAGAAAGAAGGGGATTCTGAGAGGAAATCCAAGAAAGAACAGGAATAGGGAGGACAATTCAGGACTCAAACACAACGCAAAAGTAACCTTGAGTTCACAACAAGAACACAGAATCAACAAAACAAGAGCCAAAAAGGAGTGAACAAACAAAATGACCTGGACAGTCAATCAAGAAATCAGCAGGTAAGCCAACAACAAAGAAGTACTACCCTCAATCCAAAGGAACAAAACCAACAAATGGAACTTCAAGATGAACAATGGTAGAATCAAAAGAGGAGGCAACAAAAACATCAAGATCAGACTAACTCCAAAGCTGTTTGGAGACTTGTCTCACCTTCAATGCAAAGAAACAGAAGCAACAACCACCAAAAGCAAGAAACATCAGGTATAACTAACATTCAGACTCAAAATACTTTTCCTAACCTTGAAATGCAGGAACAGCTGGAGGATACTCAAACAGGACAAGGGAACTCTAGCCAAACAGCAGAGGAAGCAGATCAGTCAAAAAATGGGAATGTTAACAGCCCAACTGCATAAAACAATCTTAGCAATCATAGTTTACAAAACCAACAAGCTACTCCAACCAACAAATACAAGACCCCACGTATTGACTCAATGCTCCCAATCCCCAGAACCCCCAATATTATTAATGTTGCTGCTGGTTTCTCTGAAGAAGTATCTGGAGGTATGGATGGGGGGTGTCAGGAAATAGCCTCTAACTTGCAGGATGGGGATACTAAAGGTGGGGGGGGGGGGTAATTGCCTCATGTTATGCCTGAGGGGTTGGAATCAGACCTCAATAAAGACCATAGAGCCTCTATTAGTGCTGAAAATAGACTGCAACAAAGGAAACAACAACAAATTTTGCAGTAGGTACAAAACAGAGACAACAACAATCATACTGCCAAAGAAAATTATGAGGAACAACAAATAGGAAAAAGGACTGAAAAAGATCAAGGGAAACAAAGTGATACTATGGATATTGACAGTACTCCTAAGAGTCAGAATAAGCCAAGTAGACAAAAAAGAGATGCTGCTAAAAGGAGGCAAAACAGACTGCAAGAAAGGGATAGTGAACAGGAGCAGGATTGAGGGGAAAAATCTTGTAAAAAAATTATCATGGTTGATGATAACCATGGATTAGATATTCTTCCCCTACAAGCTCAGTATATGACCCCTCCTACAAGTGATCCCCAATGATTCAAAACAATAAAAGGGTAAACTTAATAATACTTTAGATGAATATGATGTGGATAATTCAGAGGATGAAATAGATGGGGATAATCATTCCATAGAAGAGGTTGAGGAAGATGATGAGACTAGTGAGGCCCTCATTAGCGCCTTTAGTCCACATAATGATCAGACCTTGGCATGAAGAAATCCAACAGGTAACACAAAGCCAATGTTTATCTCCAAGGGGTTTCTATTATGAAAAATTTCACTTCCAAAAGCAAGATGCAAACACTGTCACTGCAGGCAGACCAAACACTAGGCTCTTCACCTCTAGATCATCCCAATAATTAGTACAATCATATGGAATGTGATAGGGATCAACACTCAAGGGGTGTTGAAGAGACTCAAAATGCTCAGGAAACTCCACCATATATCTATTATTGCCATTTTGGAACCCTTCTCAGATAGTGTTCATATTCAAAGCTTCAAAGTGCAGCTAAGTATGGATAATGCCATTAGCAATTGTAATGGTAAGATTTGGGTTTTCTGGACCAGTGATATTGACTGTAATATTCTTGATAAAGATGAACAACAAATCACTTGTAACATGAAACACAATGAATTACTATATCAATTTGCTAATACCTTTGTCTATGCTAAATGCAAAGATCATCTCAGAAGACCTCTTTGGGACAAAATGATACATCACTCTATCTTAAATGATAATCCTTGGTGTGTTGTTGGTGATTTCAACGTTATAACTTCCGTCGAGGAAAACTGGGAGGGTTACCTTATAACATGAGAAAAAGTATTGAGTTTATTAATGTCATTGAAGCTTGTGGACTTTTGGACATAGGATTTAGTGGACAGAAATTTACTTGGTGCAACAAGAGGGGTATTAACCATAGAATCTGGAAGAGACTTGATAGGGCGATGGTTAATGATTCTTGGTTAGAAAAGATGCCTCAAACCACCATAACTCACTTGTCATCCACGGGATCGGATCATTGCCCCCTACTTATGGAAATGACTTCCTCAACTACTGAGCACATCCAATACTTCAGGTTCCTCAACTATTGGGTAGACAACCCCCTTTTCATGGAAATGGACAAAACCTGTTGGGAAAAGGATGTGGAAGGTAATGGTATGTGGAGATTTTACCAAAAAATGAAAAGATTGTCACACACTCTTAGTGGCTGGTCAAAGACAGATTTTGGTGATATTTTCGATAATGTTAGGATGTATGAGGAACAAGTGCACAAGGCTGAAGAAAACTACATCCCTAACCAAAGCTACTCAAATAGAAGTTTCATCCTTGAGATTAATGCCAAATACATCAAATTCCTCAAGTTGAAAGACACTATTTTGAAACAAAAAACTCAGCATCAATGGTTTAAGAAGGGTGATACTAACTCTAAATACTTCCATTATGTGATAAGGGGAATACGAAGGAAGTTATTTATTCATAAAGTTGTCAATGAAAATGGAGTCTGGGTACAAGGTGATGACAACATTGCTCAAGTAGCTTGTGAACATTTCAAAGAAATTTTTAGTGGAGAAGAAAAGCGTATTAATGAGCATACTTTGGAATGTATTCCAAGGATGATTAATCAAGACCAAAATACTCAGCTTACCAATATGCCAAGTATGGATGAACTTAAATAAGTGGTCTTTTCTATGAATCCTAATTCCGCAGCAGGGTCAGATTGTATGAATGGGTATTTCTATCAAAAGTATTGGCACATCATCAAGAATGATCTAATGGGAGTTGTGCAAGCCTTTTTCAATTGACAGATGATTCCCAAGTACTTCTCCCATTCTTGTATTGTGTTACTACTTAAAGCCAATAATCCAAACAAAATGACTGAGTCTAGGCCTATAAGTCTGAGCAACTTCACTAGCAAAATCATATCTAAGCTAGTGAGTAACAGACTTAGTCCTATCGTCCCTGCTCTAATCTCTCCTAACCAATACAGGTTTGTTAAAGGTAGAAGTATCTCAGAGAACATTATGCTTGCTCAGGAAATCATTCATCACATTAAAAAACCCAATATTGGTAGCAATGTCATCATTAAACTAGACATGGTTAAAGCCTATGATAGAGTGTCATGGTCTTACATTTGTCTTGTTTTAAGGAAAATTGGATTTTATGAGGTTTTTATTGATATGGTGTGGAGAATCATGGCGAAAAACTGGTACTCAATCATAGTCAATGGTAAGAGATATGGTTTTTTTCATTCCACAAGAGGCCTCAAGCAAGGTGACCCCCTTTCTACAGCCCTATTTATGTTAGGTGTGGAGTTGTTATCAAGATCTCTTAAAAGGCTTCATAATCATCCGGATTACCATGGTTTTATCATGGAAATGAGGGCGCCACAGGTGAACCATCTGAGCTTTGGTGATGATATCATTTTGTTCACCTCTGGGAGATCCAAAACTTTGAAGATTCTTATGAATACCTTAAAGGAGTATGAGAATACTTCAGGACAACTCATCAATGGTGATAAAAGTGACTTTATGCTACACTCTAATGCTTTCACTAGCACTAGAGATAGAATAAAGAGACTTACAAGTTTTAAACAAAAACAGGGTCCAATTACTTACCTAGGTAGCCCTTTATTTGTTAGTAGGCCTAGGAATAATTATTTTTCTGACCTTTTTAGTAAAGTTGTTGGCAGGATTACAGGGTGGCAAACCAAACAGCTTAGCTATGGGGGCAAGGCAATTCTTACAAAGCATGTGCTACAAGCTCTCCCTATCCATCTTCTTTCTGCTGTAACTCCCCCAATAACTATTCTTAAACAGATCCAAATACTTATGGCTGACTTCTTCTGGGGGTGGAATAGTGATGGGAAAAAATACCATTGGGCTTCTTGGAGGAACCTAAGCTTTTGTTATTAAGAGGGAGGAGTAGGCATGAAGAATTTAAAAGATGTTTGCAAAGCATTCCAATTCAAAGCAAACACTGTGGGGTGATTTCTTGAAGGCAAAGTACTGCCAAAGGTCCAATCCAGTCAGCAAAAAAAGGGATACTAGGGATTCACTAACTTGGAAAAACATGTTGATGAATAGGCCACAGGTTGAGCAGCACATCCAATAGGAGCTGCAAGCTGGAAATTGCTCATTTTGGTGGGACAATGGCCTAGGCAGTGGACCA
This sequence comes from Solanum chmielewskii, assembly GCA_027704785.1. Lineage (NCBI taxonomy): Eukaryota > Viridiplantae > Streptophyta > Magnoliopsida > Solanales > Solanaceae > Solanum > Solanum chmielewskii. Next base: position 24,605,065 of record JAKWIX010000328.1, read on the forward strand.
TTAGCACACCTTACCTCAAGTAACAACAGACTCAATAATTCCAAAGTGGCAGATTTTTGGGAAGAAGGAAGGTGGAGTTGGAGCAAGTTGTTGGCGCAAGCACCAGCCATTCACCTCTCCAACATACTAGCTACACATATCTCCCCACTCCAGCAGCTACCAGATCATGCAATGTGGAAACTCAACACTCATGGAAGCTTGAGTTATTCATCAGCTTGGGAAGAGATTAGAGAAAAAAGGGTTAATAATCACTTCAATTCTCTTCTATTGCACAAGAACATTCCTTTTAAATCTTCATTTTTGTTATGGAGAGCCCTTAGGGGTAAACTCCCTTCTAACGATAAGCTTAATAATTTTGGCATTGAGCCATCTGCTTCTGTGTTTGCTGCTTTGACAGGTCAGGATTGGATTCCATAAAGCATATCTTCAGCAAAGGAAGATTTGCAGTAGAAGTTTGGAGCAGTTTTGCTGCTTCTGCAGGCATGATGCCAGACTGATCCTCCCTGCAGGCTTTGATCCAGCAATGGTGGGCTGCTAGGCCATGGAATGCAGCACACAAGACACTACTACAAGCCACACCTATTTTCATTTGTTGGAACATTTGGAAGAACATATGTGCATCCAAGTACGGAGGCAAAAAAACCAACCTCAACCGAATCAAATATGCAATATACAAGGACAACGTCAAGATGCTTAATACTGCCTTCCCACAAGTTAATTGGCTAGCAAAATGGACAGATTTAATATGGATGACTGAGAGATGTGTGCATGACATCAAGGTGAATATAGTGGCTTGGATAAAGCCGGAAGATTGATACGCTCAAACTTACTTTTCAAATAAGAAGTAAAACGGTCGTGTCAAGTAAATAACCCAACTAGTGAGGTAGGGATCGTTCCCACGAGGAAAATAGTCTAGACTTAACTTCAACTTGTTGTTACTATTGTTTGGTCAATGAATTCCTTCGAAAGTAAAAAGAATAAAAGGGGGGTTTCTATTTCTAAATGAATGAAAATAACTAACGTAATTGAAAGAGACACTTAACAGCTTTGAATGTTGGATTTTTATTAATTAATCAAAGTAAATAGGGTTTACGTGTTCCCCACAGGTTCATAACTTGATAATTCTAACTATAACAATTCTTTCCTAGTATCTTGCATGCAAAGTATTAAGTTATGTATTTCTAAATCCTTGGTCCGGCATCTAGAAAATCTCACTCCGCACCTTGGTCCGGCTACGTGTGTTGCTATCCTAACCCTTATCTTTATCTCATATTAAGCATCGTATTGGATAATGAAGGAATGGGAGGAATAATAAAGGAATGGGGTGAAATGAGGGGTTGGGAAGTTTAAATGGTGAAATTTTATAATAAACTCCAACCGGGTCGGGTCGGGTACGCCTCATTAATGACGCGACGATTCCCCGACGAAGGTCCATCGCAGTTGTGACGACCCGTCGTTGGTTCCGTCGTGTGTGCCCTAGTTTGAAAACAACAAAAAGACGTACCTGGTACGACGGAGGCATACGACGGTCCGTCGCAGGCGAAACGGTCCGTCGATGTATCCGTTAGTGACTGCTGCAGAGTAATTTTCTGCAGAATTTCCTGGTGATGTGCCTGCAAATTTAAAAATCCATTAGTAGAAAAATGTTACCATTACTAAAAAGACTATAAGTATTGGGTTGCCTCCCAACAAGCGCCTGATTTAATGTCGCGGCACGACAGGGGACACTTGATTACTCAGACTTCATCAAGATGGTATGCCTCTATCACTTCATTCCCCGATGCTTTATGCCCAAAATAGAGTTTTATTCGATCTATATTTATCTTAAACCGCACTCCCTCCTTGGATTTTAACTCAACTGCTCCATGAGGGAATACTTGGGTAATCAAGTAAGTGCCAGTCCATTTGGACTTGAGCTTGCCCGGAAGACAAGGCGACCCAGAACTGTCTACAAGCACCAAATCCCCAACCCTAAACTCTTGTTTTTCACTTTTTGTTCATTCTCCTTCTTTATCTTTTCTTTGTGGGATACGACGGATACCGATTGGAGCTCACCACTCTGCCTCGTAGTCCTAAACACGTTGAAGGTCGCTTCTTTATTGTTCAACTGAAATTTCATCTGCCCCTTCTCCATATCAACTAATGCTCTACCTGTAGCAAGGACTGGCCTCCCAAGAATAATAGACACTTCAAAATCGACTTCGCAATCAAGAATAACAAAATCAACCGGAAAGATGAATGACTCCACTTTTACTAGCACATCATGGAGTATCCCCATAGGTCTTTTCACTGTCCGATCAGCCATCAGTAGCGGCATCACAGTGGGTTTTGGATTCCCCAAACCCAACTTCTTGTAAATTTAGAGGGGAATGAGATTTATGCTTGCCCCCAGATCATATAATGCTTTCGCAAAATGTAATGACCCAACTGTACAAGGAATAGTGAACGCACCCGGATCTTCTTTTTTTTTGTACGAGGGATCTTGTAGCAATAGCACTACAATGCTGCAGTCTATCATCATCCTCAAAAGTGACCGATCTTTTCTTGGTGACCAGATCTTTCATAAATTTGGCATAACCGGGCATTTATTCTAGAGCTTCTACTAAAGGGACATTGATAGAAAGCTGCTTCAACATTGTTATGAAACGCCGGTATTTACCATCCTCGTTCTTTTTCACTAATCTTTGAGGGAAAGGTGGTGGTGGCCTAGGCATGGGAATTACCTTCATAGGTACTTCTGCATCTTTTCCATTACTTTCCTCTGCTTCACCACTACCCTTTACCACATTATCATTATCTTTTCTCACATTTTCCTCAGTAGACGGCATAGGTGGGTCAATGGTTTGCTTACCACCCCGAGTAGTGATTGTCATACAGTGCGCATCATTCTTTGGATTTTGGATAGTGTTGCTAGGAAGAGTGCCCTGTTGTCGTGTGTTCACTGTCGCAGATAATTGGGCCATTTGCAACTCGATCTGTTTAATCGATATTGCATCTGTATCAACTTTTTGCCAAATACTAGCTAAATCACACCTTAACTCTTTAATGTGCTCATCACTAACATCGAACCTTCTCATCATTTTGTGCAACATATCCTCAACTCGCGCCATACTATCTCCACCATCCCTAGGAGTAACTTCACGATTTTGAGGAGGGACATAGGGCCCATTCCTATCATTTCTGTTACCGTAGTTACCCTTGTTGAAGTTGTTGTCGTGGTTGTAGTTTCCATCTCAGACATAATGACCCTCACGGTTATAGTTACCATAGTTCCCACCTTGGTTCCCTTGACCTTGGCGCCAATTATCCTGATTTGGGCCTTGGGCGCTTGGTCAGAAACCCCCCGTCTGCTCATTTACTGCATAAGTGTCCTCCACATAATAGCATTCATCATTAGGAGGTGGTGGTTTAGCCAAGTAGTTGACTGCATTTATCTTTTCTACACCCCAGTGACATGTTTTAGTACCAACCCAAGTTCAGTTCTCATCTGAGTCATTTGTTCACGAATCTCATATGTGGCTGGGTTGTGAGTAGACTGCACTGCGAAGGTGTTTCTCCCTGTATCAGACTTTCTAGTACTCCAAGCTTTGTTATTCCGGGAGATTTTCTCTAATTTTTCAGCAATCTCACCATAAGGGCATTCCCCATTAAATCCACATGCAATAGTATCCAATACCGCTTTATTATTATCATCATGTTCCCGATAGAAGTATTCCTTCAGTGACTCATCATCTATACGGTGATTTGGAACACTTCTCAAGAATGAGGTGAATCTATCCCAAGAACTACTAACTGACTCTCCTGGTAGTGCTACAAAGTTATTCACTCTGTCTTTGTGGTTTAGTTTCTTGGAGACCGAATAGTAGCGTGCTAAGAAGACATCCCTTAGTTTGTTCAAAGTGAAGATTGAGTTGTATGGGAGCTCAGTGAACCACATAGAAGCCTCTCTCGTCAGTGAGAGAGGAAACACTCTGAGACCTATTACATCTAATCCAAATCAGGCCTCCCTACACAGCTTTTACACACTGCCCTTACCTTAGCTATATGGGCATGTGGATCCTTAGAGGGTAGCCCTGAAAACAAACCTCTGGCAGTGAGCATTTGCATCAGGCTACTAGTTACCATAAAAGTGTGGCTTGTGGGTAGAGGAGGCAAAACCAGTGGCCCATCGGAGTCTGCTATGTTATCATAGCGTCTATAATATGCTTGGGACCGTGGAGCGGGATTTTGTCCTCTCTGTTGGTGTTCACCCGGAGCATCGGGTAACAACTGACCATGAACATCAACCGGAGCTGGGATGTTCTGGTTCGGATCATCATCATTTATTCCCAGGTTTCGATTCATATTGCGCAGTGTACGCTCTAATTCGTGATCGTAGGAAAACAAGGGTTCTCTTCCTCTCCGTGTATTTGGCATACAAGGAGGATAGTTCTGGAAAAAAATCAAAAACAATAAAACAAAGTAAAATCAAGAAAAAATCAACTAAATTATAGTAATAAGTTCAAGTTAATCTAAAAGCTATTTTCCCCGGCAGCGGCGCCAAAATTTGATACGCTCAAACTTACTTCTCAAATAAGAAGTAAAGCGGTCGTGTCAAGTAAATAATCCAACTAGTGAGGTTGGGATCGTTCCCACGAGGAAAATAGTCTAGACTTAGCTTCAACCTGTTATTACTATTGTTTGGTCAATGAATTCCTTTTGAAAGAAAAAAAATAAAATGGGGGTTTCTATTTCTAAATGAATGAAAATAACTAACGCAATTGAAAGAGACACTTAACAGCTTTGAATGTTGGGTTTAAATCAATTAATCAAATTAACTAGGGTTTACGTGTTCCCTACAGGTTCATAACATGATAATTCTAACTATAACAATTCTTTCCTAGTATCTTGCATGAAAAGTGATAAGTTATGTATTTCCAAATCCTTGGTCCGGCATCTAGAAAATCTCACTCCGTACCTTGGTCCGGCTACGTGTGTTGCTATCCCAACCCTTATCTTTACCTCATATTAAGCATCGTATTCGATATTTGACTAAGTTATTACCTCGTACCAATCAATACTAGCCTATTAGATAGTATACACTAAATCTATGTTGATAATTTTTTTCCTATTATCTACCTCCTTGGTCCGGCAAGTAGCAGTAAGGCGAGTTCTAACGTTGGCTATCCGTTAAAAAGACTTCTAAGCGAAAGAATTATTAATACATGTAAGACACCAATCTAGAATTGTTATTTTAGTTAGGTTTTATCTCATTATTTTTCTATGGTTCCCACAATCCTAGTTATGGAGTTTAGTTACTCATAGTCATAATCACAATATTCAAATATATTAAATAAGAATTCATGTACTTACTTCAATGAGAAATAGTAAAATTCGAAAGTTTGCTTGATTAATCACCAAAAATCACTTGCAAGAATCTCAACGTAATCAATAATCTCACAAAAAGTCTAACAATACAATGTTTACTAATACAGTGTCTAACAATCTAAGAGCCTAACAATGATCAAGAGTCTAACCCCAAAAACGAGGTTTTTCGAACTATTTATAGAAAATAAAAACCTAATTAAACAAGGACTCTATTTGCTGAAAATCTGCCAAAACGCGGCTGGATCGACGGACCTCGCGATGGATCGTCGTGGTCACGACGGACCATCACGGACTCCGTCGTCCCATAATTATGCAATTTCTTCTGCTGCTCTCTTCATTACCCTCGACGGCAAGTATGACGGACCGTCATAGGCACAACGGTCCGTCATAGGCACAACGGTCCGTCGAGGGTCTTCGTTCCAAAAAACATCAACTATTGGAATATGGGTACTGGAATTACTTCTCTCAACTTCATGACGAACCTGCAGGACGGACCGTCATAGACACGACGGACCGTCACAAGCTTCGTAACCCCACACTTGGTCAGACTTCCCCATCTTCCTTCAGCAGCTGCAGTACGCTGCCACCTACGGACCGTCACAAGCACGACGGGCCGTCACAAGCTCCGTAGGTGGTCTCTTCTGCATTTCTTCGCTCAAAATCTCCGCATTCATCTTTGGACAGATTTCCTGCAAAATAAAGAGAAACTTATATAAACATTAGCACAAAAAGGCTTTTGGACATACTAAACTTAAGGAAAAAGTATTAATAATACCGTGAAACCACAACATATCACAGATCAGTGGATTAAGGTGAACACTGATGGCAGTGCACTCTCTAATCCAGGCAGGCTGGGGGCTGGTGGCATTTTGAGAGACAATCAGGGCAGGATGGTGATGGCTTTCACAACACCAATGGGAGAAGGAACAAACAATATCGCTGAAATTGGGGCAGCCAACTTTGGATTAAGTTAGGCACTTGAACTTGGGTATAGAATCATCATTTTGGAGCTTGATTCCCAACTAGTGGTGCATTAGATTTTAAAGAAGACTACCCCTCAATGGAACATCATCACACAGCTGGGAAGGATAAAGAATCTTATCTCTCAAACTCAAAACTTCAAATGTGTGCATGTGTTTAGAGAAGCCAATTGTGTGGCCGATGCATTTTCCAAATTCAGCCACAAAACCACCACTCCTCAAATATACTTCAATAGCCAACAAAATCCCAATGAAGCAAAGTCATACTATCACCTTGATCTATTACAAATGCCTAATTTCAAAAGGAAGAAGACCAAAAGGATTAAGGAGCCTCCTTGAACTTTTTTTCTCTTTTCAACTTAGCTATAATTAGGATTATAGCTACTTTGAATAGAATAGTTTAGTCATAGGCTTTCTTGTAAAGGGAGAGTGTCCCTAGTTTATGTTTTCTAGATACGATGTATTGAGAGGAGTCCTCTCTTTAGTGCTTAGTATATTGACTACATCTTTTTGTAAGGGGAAGAGTTGACTTCCTTTGGGAAGTTGACTCCGAACCATCTTAGGTAGGAGATAAGGTTTATGCACCCCTCCTTGTATTTTGTTTTGTTATTAATAATAAAGTCTGGGGTGTTGCTAAGCCCCTAACACATCACAAGGGTCGTTTAACTAAAAAAAAAAGTAAATAAATTATAAGTAGTCTAATAACACATACAACTCACTTCAGTGCATTGAAGGAAATCTCTAATAAATTTAAAAGAGACCAACCATGTAGACAACTCCTTCGAAATTAAAATATATTTTTGTGAAACCTTCTCATAATCACCAGATTCAATTAGCTTGCGAATTTATCATAAAGGTGTACTTATATAATTTTTTTAATTTTAGTTCATATTTAGTAAGTAATAATACAGAGGAGTTGCCAAACTTGTTCTTAAAATCCGACGATTGGGGTGGATCTGCATTAATCCATAATTTTGTCTGGTACCAATTACTATGAATAGAATAGGTATCTATACAATAAATTATAAGATTTATTAAATTTGTTAAATATATCTGTAATAATGATAAACAATATGTTAACAAAATAAAAACATTAAAATGCATAGCACTAAATTTGTGTGTCTTCATTAATTGAAGAATAACAATTAAAGGTTCATCTGTTAATCACGGTAAATGTGATTGCATTTGTAGGGCAAGATCACCCCATAAAATGACGGGATGCTTGTTTTTCCTATATAAACAATGTTATAAAGATAACAAATTTAATTATAAGTTATAAATTATAAATAATAATTATAAACTATAAATGATAATAATTAATAATAAATAAATAAGGAATAACTAATAATTAATAATAATAATAATAATAATAATAATAATAATAATAATAATAAATTATTGATACTTACATTTCATCTTGTGCGACAATAATCATGAAAGAACTATTGTTGTCTCCTTGCTTTGACAATTGAATTGGTTCATATGAGACAACATGTCCAACATCTTTAAAAAAAAGAATTTTTAGTTATAATATTTAAAATTTGAAATTATTAATGAAAAGAATAATCTGTAATATAATCATATTATTATTTTGATTTACAAATTAGTTGATTTTCGGCGATATTGCTGAATTTTCACTTCTTTAAAAGTGAGTAACTTAAAAATAACCATTTGAAAAGACGTCACTTCAATTTTTGTCACATAGTATTATACGTGAATATAAGCTTGTGTTTATGAGAATTTGAATTAAATTTCAAGCGATAATACGCTACGACAAAATATTTCATCCAATATAAATCATGGTCATAAATTTTATCTCTGAAATATTATATTGTGAACTTATCAATAAATGCATGTATTTGATCGCCCTATATGCAAACAAAATTTGTTAATCTGTAAGCATTAAAATCTATTTTGATAGAATCCATATAGTAATGTATATGATATAATAAAAATAGAGAATAACAATAGACACAAAGTTGAATTAAATCGTACCTTTTCGTCTTGAAAAATCAACTCCATTGTATACGAAATATCAAGTTTATATTTATTTAGGCACTGTCAAGAAATGAACAACACAATCTTTCAAATTTCAATTCATTGAGTTATTGATAATTTCAAATATTGTGTTATATTATAAAGTCATATTTCAAAATTCGATAGTTGACAAAAATATGTTAACTTTAAAATAAATAAACTCTATATATAGGTATTATTGCGAGAGATAGAGATAAAGTTTTAGAGAAGTTAGTGAGAAGTTAAAGTTAGTGAAAAGTTAAAAAGTTGCTCTTAATTTATAATTACTTTTGTTTTTTAAATTACAGAATTAGAGGCTATTTCATTTGGTATATTGTTGCTACGTGGATTTGCGAAAGATAAGACGAGATTATATATGATAAAATTGTATTCAATTTTAATATTTATATCGCTAATGATGAGAGTTGTTTATATTATTTATTTATTATTTAAAATATTAAATTAGTGATTAATTGGAAATGTGAAACATGTAATTTCTTTTATTTGCTTTTTCATTTAAATGTTAAGATAGTGATTACTTGGGAATGTTAAACATGCGATTTTATTTCAATTTGTTTTTAAAAAAATTACAGAAATTGACACATTAAAGTGTGTCATGCAAATGAACGCATTTCAACATTTTGTAATTGATTTCCATTTTAATTGAAAAATAGTAGTGATAAATATCGAGAACCAACACATGTTTTTTACATTTTTTATTTAATTTTTTATTTAAATTTTAAATTAGTTGACACGTGTCAACATCTAAGTTAAGTAATTTTTATTTTAAATGTTAAATTAACGATTTAATTATCGAGAACCGACACGTGTATGTTTATATATATATATATATATATATATATATATATATATATATATATATATATATATATATTATTAAATGATAATTAATAATTAAAAAATGTGAGAAATTGTAGTGCTTTAAATGTTTAACAGTAGTGATAAATATCGAGAACCAGCGCATGTTTTTTTTACATTTTTATTTAAATGTTAAATTAGTTGAAACGTTGTCAACATTTGATTAAGGTAGTTTTTATTGTAAATGTTAAATTACTAATGATTTAATTAGTCAGAACTGACACGTTTATGTTTAAATTTTTTTGAAATTCTAAAATATGCTCTTTCAATTTCATTAGATTCTCTCTCTCTCTCTATATATATATATATATATATATATATATATATATATTAACATGTAGTTTGCTCACATATATTTTACTGTATCGATCTATGTCCCTTTACTATTAAACTTATTCTAATACCTTTATATTTATCGATTTTTTAAAGATAAAAATAACACAAATACAAGAAAACAAGATATATACAGAAATATACCTACTACATATTAAAACTTAATTGGTACCTATGCAATTAAAATTCTAAATAATTTCTCTATGCATGAACTTTACTGAGGAAAATACACAAATTAATTAAATTTCTTTATGCACATTTAGGCATGTTCTAAATTTAACCTCATAAAGCATAAAGACAACTAAAAATAAATGCACATCTACATGAAGAACACAAATCATATAAGCTCATTTTGTCATTTAAACAAAAAATTCAATTAGAACATGCATAACATCAGGACACCATGAACTACTAGAAATTCTTTGTCTCAAGCTTGAATAGGAATAGAAGGAAAGAGACTAGGATATCAACACTCTCGACAACCTTACTACTCAACATGTCATCCCCCACTTTTGAGAAAACCCCAACTAAGGCTATCATGAAAAATAACATAGGAACCTCAATATGATATTCTCGCTATAGGGAACCATTACTTGCCAGTATCTTCATCCGTATTAGCTCCCTTACACTCTTTGGCTCGAAGCACATGGAATCCACCACTTTAAACACTTCATCTATAAAGCCTTAGGGGGGCCTTCATCTATTTTAGAGCGATGGAAGATATGCGGATTCATCCGTGTGAAATCCCTAATTCTTAAAGAATGTGTACTTGCATTGGAATTTACCCGGGGTCCTACTTCTTTGGTTATATTGAGTCATTAAGGCTTAAGCTTAAGTGGTGACGGATTGAGTTTGAACCGTCATAAGTTGGATCAATGTTTGGAAAGACATCCTTATATCCACATTATACATGATCCCTTCATCAGTTGGAACTTGAAGGTCTTGAGGAGTTTATGGGGGAACCTCCTCTTTCACATTCTCCTCTTTTACCCTTTTTGAATTAGCCTTTCTTTTATTCATATTCTATAAACAAGAGAATGATTAGGAAAAGGACACTCATAGAACTACACTCTAAAGCACGACTTTAAGAATATGAAAGAAGTGTAACTTTCTATCGTCCTATAATCTCTCGCTCATAGATGTGTTGTGGCACACACCGATGAATAAGACTCTACTAGACGTAACTTGTGAGACATCAACCCCAAAAGACGATTTCCAAAATCTTGTACTCTAATACCATGTTTTTCATGAACCGAGTCTATACCCCGAAGCAACATGGCATACTCGACCCCGAAGGGGTCTTATACAAGTCTCATAGCATTCATTCATTGCAGACATAATAAAAATAGTACAAAATTAAAAATTTTTGTTAAAAAACCATACTATAATAAGATATTCAATTAAAAGAAAGCGAAAGTCTAACGTCTTACATGGACATCTTAGACGAAAGTTTAAACAAGATAGGGTCATGGCCCTTTACAATCGAAGTCTTGACAATCGTCATAAAACATAAAAGAATTAGAAACATTAAAAACTTGTGTCCTCGATCTATGAGGACATACATGAAGATATCTTGGAAGAAGTCTAGTCCAAGATCTAGCTAGACAGAGATACTCAACTAGTGCAACCTACATATATAATAAAACATATAAGAAAGAAGGGTTTAACACAATTAAGTACTAAGTATGATAGCCATGCAAAAATGTGTTTAGTAGAAACTTTGATTTGAAAGTCATGCTTGTATGAAAATTTGGAGTAAAACTTCATGAATATGAGTAAAACAGACATAATATAAGTCAAAAATAACATGTAATTCATTTATCCACATTAGAACATCATCAACCATATAACTCATTAGCTTTTCTTTAAGCCTTCACCTCAAGTAACCCTCATGCTATACCTTTTGCAATGTATGGATAGCATTCCATACCACCATCCATACAAATGTACCACATTAAGGTCACCAAAAGTGAACTTACCATTCATCCTTCCCACTACACAATATAGAATATAAGAGACATAAGAATCACATGAATCACCTTTTCACATAACACCAACATCTAAGACAACTCTAAGTCATACTTGTGCAATGTGAAAGTAGTATCCCATACTTCTACTCACATTTAGTACTCCTTTGAAATCATCATAGACAAGGCACATTCATATACACTAGTCATGACAAGAAAGTAACTCATAATACAATCCAATTTTAGCATACATCTTTTATATTAAAGAATATAAGCATTTAAGAGTCAACATTCTTCATTAGCTTCATTACATTAAGAGCACCATTATTAATTACACATTAGATCAACATTCTTCATTAACACATCATCACAACAGCCCATTCAAAAATTAACATTATAAGAAACACACCACGACCGATGCCTACTAGTGCAATGCATAGATGGTGTCCTATACCACCACCCACACTAAGTAGTACATCCTTAAGAAGCCATAGATCATTTACGTATTTTCTGAGGTAAGATTAACCGACATAGACTATGTGAGCTTTACATGGAATCTCGGTGTCACCCCTCACCGGATAAAGAGATTCCTTCTTGCTTAAGGTAGGACAATCGTTTGTTTAGCCTTAACTGGATCCAGTAGATAGACCTATGTGGGAACAAAGTTTAAGGGATAGGGAGATTGCTACTAGATACCCCGCCTCAACTCATAGATGAGCATCTATATCAAGAGATTACTGCTAAGTACCCCTCCTCAACTCACGGATAAGCACCCATCTCAAACCATATCCTCTCGGTGCTTAGCATTATTCCCCACAGAGTACATTTCATTCACTATATTAGTTCATTATGTGATAAAGGATTTCTACTAGATACCCCGACTCAACTCCCTGATGAGCATCCATCCCTACCCAACATTCATTAATTCATTGGAAAGCTCATAGATTTAAATATGAAAATAGTGTTTAACCTAACAACCCCCTTATTGTGAGAAAATATTTTCACAACAATTCAATATCATTCGTAAGAAAACAATATGAGAACAATCTTTCAAATAGTACTTCGTCATTAACATTATCATTGAACTTCATTCATTCATCATTCAAGTGTATGTGTATGTATATGTGAGAATAACCTTTCACATAATCACCAACATTCAATATACAGATAACATTCAATCCTAACACTATTAGCTTCTAAACATGACCATCATTCAGTCATTTAGATCACACACATACTTTACATCATGATTATATATTAACCTCCACATGTAGGGTTCAAGGAATATATCCATCACTTCAATACCACAGTATACATAGTAAAGAAACACCTCCACCTTTCAGGTCGATCAACATCTCTAACACAATTCTATTTCAACATGAAATTAGATCATAACTTTCCCTTTCAAGGTCATGATCAAGATTTACCAACATACCAACAATTCACTTCATATAAAGTATTTATAATGATAACATTCGACAATTTATATAAATTTAGGCATAATCCGTCAATATTTATTCATGATCATCAAAACCACTTCATAAAGCACAATTTAGAATTCAAAAAAATCATGGTTTCATAGAGTATTTTCAACATAAATCATCAATTAAATCACCAATACATTTATAAAATTTGTGATTAGAAACCATTTGAAAGAGTTTGATGCAATAACCCATGAAATAGAGTAAAACTATAGGGTTTTGAGAATCCTGAAATAACTTTGTAGTTGGCTCCTTGAATGGAAAATTAAACAAGGATCAAGACTTGTCACATCCGGGTTTATCCCCTAGACGTAACCGGCGTTGGCATCCTATTTAAGGACTAAGACTATCCTCATAGTCTCATGACATTACAATCATAGGTTGAAATTTGCGGAAAAAATTAAAATTTTTCATAACATCTACTTGGAGGTTTACATAGACCTCTACATACACATAATATAGTCTCAAAGATTGTCTCATCTCATACCATCTAAACAATCATAGCAATTTGTGCATATCCCTACATCAAATGCAAAGAAGCCACCTATAGTCTTATACAAGTCGTATTCAAATGAAAGTGGAATGAACATAAAAGTCTTAGAAAAACAAAGCAACTTCAGAAGCAAGATATTGGCATCACCCTCGGAAAATGAGGACCTACCCACTTGGATGATAAAGAATATCCAAGCCTTCTTCAAGTCGTCTCAAATGAGCCTTCAACGACCGGAACCTACAATGTTTGGGAAAAGCAAAAAAATGGGGTTAGTACTCCACATGTACTAAGTATGAGACCATATGCACATATAAGAACAAAACATGCTATAAAGGGACATTTAGTCAAAACAAGCCATTTTACAATTTTAAAAGTCTCATGCATAATCAAACAAGTCATACCAATCAACCAAACATGCTTAGTAACTCAAATAAGTAATATGTATCCCAACATACTTGAACACATGGTTTACTACAACCCTATCATCAAGAAATAACATCACAAACATGAATAAGAGTTAATCATATAATAATAAGCGAGACATCTACTCATGAATCCTTATCAAGTCAACAAGTGCAATGACCAAGCAAATCTCCATAACCTTACTCAATCAAGTAACCTCAACAAGAAACCATAACCAATATTTTGAACTCCACATAATATAACATTTAGATGTATATTTCATCTTACTTTAACAAAATAATCCATCACATACTCATAAGTGAACTAATCAACATATAGTATCAACAATATGCAAGTTCATCATATACATATCATAGATCACCATAACACTAAACATATATAAGAACATCCTCCTATGACTCCCCTCAAGGCTAACTAGTGCAATGCTTAGGTAGAGCCCCATACCTTTACCTAAACTAAGCTAGACCCCTTAGGTTATCCTAGTTAGAGTTCAATTCTTTAATTAATTTTACCTTTTGGGAAAATCTTGACCTAACCGACATAGACCATATGAGCTAGTGTGGAATCCACAGTCATAAAACCCTACACCGAAAGAAGGTGGTCTACTTTCCAAGATAGTACCAAAACATAAAATATAACAACTACTGGATCCGCTAGCTAGTATTCCTATGGGGGCGACATAGTTCAAGAACTAGGAGATATAGTTGGTACCCTCTTTATGCCCCATGCCTTGTAGTCTCCAATCTAAGAGTACTTTAGTGCTCCTACCTTCCCTATGTGGGAAAGGACACTCCTCAATCTAGTTCAGTCGGTGCTAAGCTAGAGTTCCTTTTTGAAATGTCTTTAAGCTTTTAATTATCAATCATATCTTAGTTTAGGTCATAGGGTCTACCCCTTGTATAATCATCATCATCAATATCTCAATATCAATTGTATGAGTATAAATCCTTTATAAGTGAGGTTAACACATTAGCATTTCATAGCATAATAAGGCACATTGATAGTCATCATATCCTTATATCACATACACTTTAATAAACCTCACAACACAGTTAAGACATTTCAAGTCAACATCATACCATCCTATCAATCCTAATACAAGGCATACTCCAATATAACATCATGACTTAACCACAATTAATCACGATTGGAAGTAAAGATAGAGATTTTAAGACTTACCAAGTCTTCCTCATAGCTCATCATTTAGTCCTTACCATAAAACCTCAATTGAATCAAATTTAGGTGTTCAACATCATAATTCATTATTCAACATGATAACAAGACTACAATAGACACTATAGCATAATTTAATACTAGATCATAACTTAAAATAAGATGCCTAGGTCAATTCAGCTTCTAGCCTAAATCATCTTCTCAAGACTAGTATGAAAGACTACAGTTCACTCAAATTTGTTAATGATTATTGTAACAACATCATCTTATAGTGATTTAGCCCATAATCAAGACGATTGAATCAATCACAACCCAATTTACATCAAGATCAAACTTAGGGTTAAAGGTTAAGTATCATGCTCTTCAATTTAGGTCAAACCATCACCAATTACCATAATCAAGTTAAAATACATGTTAATCTATCCATTATACCCTAAAGAAAACATAACAACTCAGTTCTGACATTGAATTCGTAATTGACTGAAACTCACTTGAAAACCCAACTTTTGAAATCTATTTTGAAGGAACCCTTTGAGGAAAAAGTCTCAAAGGTGAATTAGATCCCATAACTCAATGTTTGATGAATATTTATAGTGAAATCGTCCTTTTCAATCACCCAAATATCCCCCTCACTTGTATTCAATGGTGTCTTCAAATAGAAAGAGAAAGAATAGAGAAGTAAGAAAGTTTATTTTGTGAGTTGTGTTTAGATCAATGAGGGTTGGGGTCTTTATATGGGGGGTTAAATTAGTTAATTAATATTCCTTCAATCCCTAAATAACCCCTACACCCCTTAATTATTTATTGAATTTAATTTAAAACGTGCAGGAACTTTTGACCCTCACAAACGGAACCCCGATCGACGGTCCGTCTGTGAGTCGACGGGCAATGTGCCAACTGTGTTGCACAATTGTCGTCTCAGTCAGAGACTGTGCATATGAGGTCTTAAAACATTTTGTCTAAGTGCGGGACGATGGTTGTCATCAATGACCCGTCGCTCCGCACACGAACCGTCATTGCCCTCTCGTGGTTGCACACTGCCTAGGCAGTGTTGACACCAACGTGCAAGGGTCCTCCTCAAGGGCCCTTGGTTTGTCCTTGGGGAGTTGTACCCGGACATTTCGACCAAGAATAATCTTAAATACATGTTGCACACCCTCCCACCTAATTTCATGAATTTTCGACTCCTAAAAGCTAGTCAAATAGGCTAAGGTACGTTTGTACGTCCTTGAACAAAATTTCCAAACGTCATGGATGTTCTTGGACGTTTTGGTTTCTAAGCCTCCTAAATGACTTATATTCATTATTATAGTCCTAAACAGTGTCTAGACCTCAAGAAACCTATAATAGGCTCTACGACAAGTTTTGGATTTTAAAATTTTACATTATCCCCCCTTAGGAACATTCGTCCCCGAATGATACTAAATTCCTTTGAAGGGAGGAATAGACTTAAGAATAGCATCCTAACCAATCAACAATACCAAATCAACATAAATCATATCATTTCAACAAGGCAATTTCAAAACTCTTATTACCACACATAAGACTCAAACACTTCATCATGAGGCATTTCCTCCTCATAACCCACATGAGCTCAACATACATTACATTAGTCAGTTAGCAGAAAGTTCAACTTATCAATAGGTCACGTAACTTTTCATTAATACTCACCATGTCAAAATGCACAACATAACTCAAACAAACCAAAAAGGCAAAATTTCATGTTTAGATGTACTACTTCACTGTAATATAACTCAAAAAAGCACATTTTTGCAAAACTTCACCAAAAATCATAAAACTTCAATTCCTAGTCATATTTATGTTATTAAAAAGAATGACTAACCTTAATTGTCAAAAAGATGAGGGGAACGGGACTTCGTGTTGGCCTCGGTCTCCCATGTTGCACCCTTAATTAGGTGATTCTTCATAACACATTTACGAAAACCACCTCTTTATTTCTCAAGAATTTGAACCAGAACTTCCTCATAAGAGAGGTTGTCCTTGACACCAAGACCCTCAATAGACAGAATAGAATCGGGATCACCAATACACTTTTTCAATATATACACATGGAAAACCAGATGAACCGAAGCCAATTCACTAGGAAGTTTCAATTCATAGGCAACCTTACCAACCCTTTGCAAGATTTCACAGTGACCCATATAACGAAGACTCAACTTATCTTTCTTGCCAAATCTAACCACCCCTTTCATTAGTGAAATTTTCAAATACACCTGATCACCTTTTTCAAACTCCAGATCCCTTCTCCTATTATCGGCATAAGACTTTTGTCGATTATAGTCCATTTGCAACCAGTTCCTTATGATATGAACCTTTTCCAAGGATTTATAAACCAAATCGGGACCAAAAAGTGAAGTCTCACCCACTTCAAACCATCCAATAGGAGACCTACACCTCCTACTATACAAGGCATCGTAAGGATCCATGGAAATGGATGAATGAAAACTATTATTATAAGCAAACTCCATCAAAGGCAAATGTTTATCCCAATTCCCTTTAGAATCAATAATGCAATCCCTAAGCATATCCTCAAGAATTTGGATAGTGCGTTCTGCTTGGCCATCGGTTTGGGGATGAAAAGCGGTACTCAACTTCACCTTAGTACCCAACCCTTTTTGGAATGGCCTCCAAAACCTAGATGTGAATTATTCACCCCAATTCGATATGATGGATAACGGAATACCATGACGACACACAATCTCATCTATGAAGATCCTAGCATAATCTTCCGACGAATAAGTAGACTTGATGGGAATAAAGCGAGTGGACTTTGTCAACCTATCCATAACCACCCATATAGAATCATATGACCTTTGGGTCCGACGTAAACCCACTACAAAATCCATATTAATGTCTTCCCACTTCAAAGTAGGAATTTGGATCTCTTGTAGTAAACCACCCAGCTTTTTATGTTCGTATTTTACTTGTTGTCAATTTGGACACTTAGCGACAAAATTTTGTATGTCCTTCTTTATACCTTCCCACCAATAAATTTCCCTATGGTCATGGTACATTTTTGTCGAACCCGGATGAATTGAGTAGCAGGACCCATGGTCTTCTGCTAGGATCCGGTCCCTCAACCCATCTACCTTGGGAACACATAATCTCCCTTGGAACCTTAAAATACAATCCCCCCCAGGGAAAATGCCTGATTAAGCTTGCCGAGGACCATTTCCTTGAACTCTATCAATGATTTGTAAAGGTGTTGCTTGGACTTGACCTCAACCACCAATGATGATTCAGAGTTATCATGGACCATGAAACCACCATCCGAAGAATCTTCTAATCTCACTCCCAACCTACCCAACCTATGTGCATCCCTCACTAGGTCTTTCTTGGCTTCATCAATATGGGATACACTACCCATAGTCATACAACTTAGGGCATCCTCAACCACATTAACCTTGCCGTGGTGATAGAGGACTCTCATATCATAATCTTTAACAATTCTAACCACCTTGTTTGTCGTAGATTCAACTTCTTTTGGATAAACACATATTGGAGACTCTTAAGGTTGGTAAAGACGTCAACATGCAAACCGTACAAGAAATGCATCCATATTTTCAAGGCAAACACCACGGCCGCTAGCTCAAGGTCATGAGTGGGATAGTTTCTCTCATCTACCTTAAGTTGCCTAGAATCGTAGGCTATCACCTTCCCATGTTTTATAAGCACACACCCTAAACCCACACGGGATGCATCACAATACACAAAAAATCCCTTTGTACCCTCTGGTAAGGTCAACACCGAAACGAAAGTAAGCCTATCCTTCAACAATTGGAAATGTTTCTCACATGCCTCCGACCACTCAAATTTCTTAATCTTTTGGGTCAAATCAATCAAGGGAAATGCAATGGATGCAAAACCATCCACGAAACTCCAATAATAACCTACTAAACCCAGGAAACTCCTAATATCTGTTGGAGTCAAAGGTCTAGGCCAATTTTTCACCGCCTCCACTTTCCTTGGATCAACCGCAACTCCTTCACTAGAGATGATATGACCAAGAAATGTCACCGACCTCAACCAATACTCATACTTTCTGTATTTGGAAAATAATTGATGTTCATTTAAGGTTTTCAATACCACCCTCAAATGACCCATATGATCATCCTCATTCTTCGAATATGCCAAGATGTCGTCAATGGAGACAATGACAAATGAATCTAGGTAATTTCAAAACACTCTATTCATTAGGTCCATAAACGCCGCCGGAGCATTAGTGAGACCTAAAGACATTACCAAGAACTCATAGTGCCCATATATAGTTTGAAAGGCTGTCTTTGGTACATCCTCTCCTCTAACCCTAAGTTGGTTATACCCCGATCTCATGTCAATTTTTTAAAAGTAGCTCGCCCCTCGGAGCTGATCAAACAAGTCATTAATCTGAGGGAGATGATACTTATTCCTAATGGTGACTTTATTGAGTTGCTGATAGACAATACACATTCTTATGGATACATCCTTCTTCTTCACAAACAAAACCAGAGCACCCCATAAAGAAATACTAGGTCTTATAAAGCTTTTGTCTAGTAAATCTTTGAGTTGAGCCTTCAACTCTTTCAATTCGTCCGGAGCCATCCGATAAGGAGGGATTGAAATGGAATTTGTATTCGGTAGAAAATCGATACCAAAATTGATTTCCCATTTGGGAGGAATATCGAGAAGGTCATTAGGAAAAACCTCTAGAAATTCACTCACTACGTGGACTGACTCAATGGGAGGAATTTCAGAGTCTACATCTTGAACTCTTATAATATGGTATAGACAACCTTTAGAGATCATTTTTCATGCTTTTAGACAAGATGATATGACCTCTAGCAATAGAGTTTCCCCCTTCCACTCTACAAAAGGTTCATTCGGAAAGTTAAACTTCACCACCCTTGTTCTACAATCAATAGAAGAAAAGAAAGCATGTAACCAATCCATACCCAATATAACATCAAAATCAAGCATATCGAGTATTACTAGTTCAACATAAGATACTTTATGGGCAACATTATAGGACAATTTTTATATACCTTTTTTGCAACAACCAACTCATCCACCGGAGTAGACACTATAAAATGTTCATGCAAAATATCAGGTAAAATATCAAACTTTTTGGCTACTAGAGGAGTAACAAAGGATAAAGTAGTGTCGGGATCAATGATAACATATACATCAATAGAGAATACTTTCAACATACCGGTCACCACATCGGGTGAAGTCTCTTCCTCACCCCTAGAACGGAGAGCATAGAAGCGGTTCTTCTTTGGTGCCTCATTAGAACCACTTGCTTGACTTGACCACTACCCCTGCATTGACTTCTCACATTAGGGCAATTCCTAACCTTGTGCCCCTTCTTGCCACAACCAAAACAATTATCCGTCCCATTAAGGCAATAACCATAGTGCTTCTTGCCACACTTTCCACAAGTTGGCTTCTCAGTTGATGAATTAATACCTTTTCCCTTCTTGAAGTTAGGGTTAGACACCGTCACCACTAGCTTTTGGGAACTTGAAAGGGACTTGACTTGAAACCCGCTTCTTAAATCTAGGCTTGTCTTGTATCTTAAGCCTATTCTTTAAAGAACCTCCATCAAAATATCTTGCCCTCTTACATCATTAATCTTCCTCCTATACCTTGCCTCTTCTACATGGTTGGCATGCACCATAAGACGAGAAATGTTCATGTTATTGGTAATATAGCCAAATGAAACTCCTCTTGCAAATCATTTGACACCCCCGTCACAAAGCGACTCATTTCATCTCTAGGTATGAAAACCAAAGAAGGAGCATATTTTGAAAACTTAGTGAATTTAAAGGAGTACTCATGAACACTCAACCTCCTTGAAGAAGGTTGATGAACTCCACCAAATTAGCCTCCCTCATCTCCCTAGGAAAGAACCGATGTAAACAAGCTTTCTTGAAAATCTCCCAAGTCAAAGGACCACCTCTCAAAGGCCTATTATCTCTCTATTGCACAAACCATGCTTGAGCCACGTCCTTAAGTTGATAAGTGGCCAAGTCGATATTTTCTATTGTGGACAACCCCATTGCCAAAAGTATCTTATAGACCTCATCAATGAATTCTTGAGGGTCTTCTTCAACCTTAGACCCATATAAAGTAGTACGGTTCATTTGAGTGAAGTCCTTTAGATGAGAATCCATAGTAGTGACTTATTGATGAGGACGGGGTATAACCTACCAGTTTGCTTGGGTCGTCATAGCTTCGGCTTGATCCGTGGACGCTTGTGATTGAGTTGTGACAACTTGTGCCATTTGAAGAAGAGAAGTCCTTATATTGACATCCATTTAAGTAGGAGGATTGGACGGTTCTTGCTCCATATTAGCACCTTCTTCAAGTGGAGGAATTGTTCCGCCACGGGGAGGAGCTCCCGCATTGGTAATTTTCTTTTCAACTATCCGATCCACATTCCTTCAAGTGTTCATTCTTCCAATAAGCACAACAATAGGATTAGATGAAAAATCACACCATAAGTATACTCTAATGGCACGATATAGGATTTCCGAGAAAGAGAGTGATTTCTAGGCATCACATAAGTTTCTATTCATAAGTATGGCGTGCTTCACAATTATGAAAACAAACCTACATAGACGTGGTAGAGAGAGACATAACTCAGTGATATTCAACCTCATGCTCTGATACCAAGTTTGTCACATCCGGGTTTACCCACTAGACATAACCAGCGTCGTCGTCTTCTTTAAGGACAAAGACTAGCCTCTTAGTCTAATTTCATTAAATTCGTAGGTTGAAATTTGCGGAAAAATATAAAACTTTTTATTACATCTACTTGGAGGTTTACATTTATCTCTACATACACATAATATAGTCTCAAAAATTGTCTCATCTCATACCATCTAAATGATCATAGCAATTTGGGCATATCCCTACATCAAATGTAAAGAATCCACATATAGGCTTATACAAGTAGTACTTAAATGAAAGTGGAATAAACATAAAAGTCATAGAAAAATAAAGCAACTTTATAAGCAAGATATTGGCATCTCTCTAAAATGAAAACCTACCCACTTGGATTATAGAGAATATCTAAGCCTTCTTCAAGTCGTCTCAAATGAGCGTTGAATGATCGAAACCTAACATGTTTGGAAAAAGGGAAGAAAATGGGGTTAGTACTTCACATGTATTAAGTGTTAGGTAGTGGAGCCTGATTGATTTTAGGCTTTCCTATTTATTCTCTATTTTAGGCTTTCCTATTTATTCTCTGTAACAAAAAATACTTTGATTTATTTAATATAAATATACCTCACCGTCGTGGAAGTTTACTCAAGGGGTGTTACCACGAAATATTGGGTTTTCTCTTTCTCTCTCTAGATATCTCATCTCTTTCTCTTGAAAGTTCTTGTGTTCTTCATTCATCTAGTGTGTGTGCGTGAATTCGATACTAAAAACTGGTATCAGAGCTAAGGATATTCAACACGATCACTGAAGATGGATAGTTCGAAGCTTGGAATCGAGAAGTTTGATGGATCCCATTTCAGTTTCTAGAAGATGCAGATTGTAGATTATCTGTACCAGAAAGATCTTCATGAACCGTTGACCGGGGTGAAGCCGGAATCCATGACGGAGGAGAAGTGGAAACTCAAGGATCGCCATGATCTAGGGTTGATCCAGTTGACTTTGTCAAGAAACGTGGCGTTCAACATCATGAAGGAGAAGACTACGTCTGGACTGTTGAAGGCACTGTCAAACATGTATGAAAAACCATCGGCTATGAACAAGGTATATTTGATGCGTAGATTGTTCAATTTACAGATCTCTGAAACTGGATCCGTTTCTGATCATATAAACGAGTTCAATATGATTGTGAGTCAACTCAATTCTGTGGATATTAATTTCGAATATGAAATTAAGGCATTGATTTTTATGTCATCTCTGCCCGAGTCTTGGGATACTGTTGTTTCCGCGATTAGCAGTTCTCGTGGTTTGAGAAACTGAAGTTTGATGAAATCTGTGATGTTGTTCTTAGCGAAAGTATTCGCAAACGAGAAGTGGGAGATTCATCAGGAAGTACTCTCAGCATTGATCGAAGGGGGAGAAGTAAGACGAAAGTCCAAAATCATCATGGTCGATCAAAATCAAAGAATCGAGGAAAATCACTGAACAGATCAAACGTGACTTGTTAGAACTGTGGAGAAAAAGGGCACTTTTGGGCGAACTGTACAAAGCCAAACAAGAAGCAGAGTAAGAAATTTGGAGATGACAATGATTCTGTAAATTCAGCAGAGGACATTGGGGATGCTTTAATCCTTAGTGTAAACAGCCCGGTTGAATCATTGATTTTGGATTCTGGTGCATCTTTCCATTCGTATCCAAGCAAGGAGTTGTTCCAAAACTTCAAATCAGGAAATTTTGGAAAAGTATATCTTGCTGACAATAAAGCCTTGGAGATTGAAGGAAAGGGGGATGTTTGCATAAAGACCACCTCGGGAAACCAGTGGACATTGGAGGATGTCAGATATATTCCTGGGATCAAGAAAAATTTGATCTCTGTTCGTCAGTTGGATAGCACGGGATATGCAGCAGAGTTTGGGAAAGGTTCGTGGAAGATCGTGAAAGGTGCTATGGTAGTAGCTCGTGGCACCAAATTTGGAACCTTGTACACCACTGCAGGGTGTATAAACATGGCTGCTGTTGCTGAAGGTTCTTCCAGTTCATGTCGGTGGCACAACAGACTTGGACACATGAGTACTAAAGGAATGAAGATGCTGGTTGCAAAAGGACCATTAGAGGGTCTGAAGTCTGTTGATATGGGTCTTTCCGGGAGCTGTGTTATGGGAAAACAGAAAAGAGTAAGCTTCACAAAGACTCCTAGAGAGCCAAAGAAAGTGCGGTTGGAAATGGTCTATACAGATGTTTGGGGACCATCTCCAGTATCATCACTTGGAGGATCCTGATTCTATGTTACCTTTATTGATGATTTCAGCAGGAAGGTATGGGTTTACTTCTTGAAGTATAAGTCAGATGTGTTTGCAACTTTCAAGAAGTGGAAAGCTGAAGTTGAGAATCAGACTGGTTTGAAAGTCAAATGCCTAAGGTCTGACAATTGAGAATAGTATGACAAATCAGAGTTCAAGGCATTCTGTGCAGCTGAGGGAATCAGATTGATGAGAACACTTCCTGGTAAGGCAAGGCAGAATGGAATTGCTGTGAGCACAGCTGCATACTTGATCAACAGGGGACCATCAGTTCCTTTAAGGTTCAAGATTCCAGAGGAGGTGTGGACAGGAAAAGAACTCAAGTACTCAAACTTGAGGACTTTTGGTTGCACTGCTTATGTTCATGTTGATCCAGAAAAGAGAGACAAACTTGATGCCAAGGCTGTGAAGTGTTACTTCATAGGATATGGTTCTGATTTGTTTTGTTACAGGTTTTGGGATGACAAGAACAGAAAGATCTTGAGACATTGTGACGTGACATTTGATGAGTCTGTCCTGCACAAGGACAGAGAGCAGAAGGTTCTAGAGATTACAAAACAAGTGGGAGTTGAGGTTGAGTTGGAGAAGAGTAACCCCAGAGATGTTGAAGCAGATACTCAACAAACTCCTACTGAAGAATCTGAAGTGGAGCAAGTTACACATGAGCAGGTGTTAAGAAGATCATCCAGATCCATCAGGGCACCAGATAGGTATTCACCTTCATTACACTATCTATTGATGACTGATGAGGGGGAACCAGAGTTTTTTTATGAGGCCCTATAGGTGGAGGATTCGATCAAGTGGGAGCAAGCCATGGATGATGAGATGAGGTCACTTGAGAAGAACGACACATGTGTGTTGACTGAGCTACCTGCAGGGAAGAGAGCTTTGCTGAACAAGTGGGTGTTCAGAATCAAGACTGAACCAGATGGCAAAAGAAGGTTCAAGGCTCGTTTAGTGGTGAAAGGATATTCACAAAGGAAAGGTATTGATTATGCTGAAATATTCTCTCCTGTTGTGAATTTAACCTCTATTTGAATTATGTTGAGTGTTGTTGCATCGGAGAATTTGCATCTAGAGCAATTGGATGTAAAAACAGTGTTTTTACATGGAGATCTGGACAAAGAGATCTATATGCAGCAACCGGAAGGATTTGTGGTTCCAGGCAAGGAACACATGGTGTGCAAGCTCACCAGGAGCTTGTATGGACTAAAGCAAGCACCAAGGCAGTGGTATAAGAAATTTGACTCCTTCATGACCGAGAGTGGATTCTGCAAAGCTGAAAAGGATCCTTGTTGTTACTTCAAGAAATACACTGATTCATATGTCTTTCCACTATTGTATGTGGATGATATGTTGATTGCAGGATCTAGTATGAGGGAGTTTAACAATCTGAAGACAAGGTTGTCTGCAGCGTTTGAGATGAAAGATTTGGGTCCAGCAAAGCAGATTTTGGGGATGAAGAGTTCTCGGGATAGATCTGCTGACACTTTAAATCTATCTCAGGAGTTGTACATTGAGAAGGTGCTGAGCAGATTCAGGGTTAATGATGCTAAACCCAGGACTACTCCATTGGCAAATCACTTTAAATTGTCAAAGGAGCAGTCACCCAAGACTGCCGAGGAGCGTGATCACATGGCACTTGTTCCATATGCTTCAGCAGTTGGTAGTTTGATGTATGTTCTGGTCTGCACTAGACCTGATATAGCACATGCAGTGGGAGTTGTTAGCAGGTACATGGCAAACCCTGTGAAAGAGCATTGAGAAGCTGTGAAGTGGCTTCTGAGATATCTGAGAGTTACATCCAGTACTTCACTTTGTTTTGGCAAAGGCAATGTGACTCTACAGGGTTTTGTGGATGCTGATCTTGGTGGGGATGTTGACTCGAGCAAGAGTACATCCAGGTACATTTACACCATAGGGGGAATAGCAGTGAGTTGGATGTCCAGGCTTCAGAAGTGTGTTTCTCTTTCATCTACTGAAGCTGAGTATGTGGCAATAGCTGAAGATGGGAAAGATATGATATGGCTGGCAGATTATCTTGAGGAATTGGGCAAGAAGCAGAGCGAGAAGATTCTTTACTCAGATAGCCAGAGTTCCATACAGTTTGTGAAAAATCCAGTCTACCATTCGAAGACAAAGCACATCTGAAGGCGATACCATTTCACTCGCTGGGCAGCGGAGGATGGTGATATGTTCTTGGAGAAGATAGAGGGTGCAAAGAACCCGCCAGACATGTTGACGAAATGTGTTGATGTTGGGAAACTGAGGTTATGTAAAACTTCGGTTGGTCTTCTGTAGTTGTTGCTACAGATGTTGCGATGCGGTATAGATGTTGATGATGAAGACCTTTTTTTTTGAGAATGTATTTTTTGGATGACTGAGTCAGTTTCCAAGTGGGAGAATTGTTAGGTAGTGGAGCCTGATTAATTTTAGGCTTTCCTATTTATTCTATATTTTAGGCTTTCCTAGTTATTCTTTATTTTAGGCTTTCCTATTTATTCTATGTAACCAAAAATACTCTGATTTATTTAATATAAATATACCTCACCGCCGTGGAATTTTAATCACGGGGTGTTACCACGATAAATTGGGTTTTCTCTTTCTCTCTCTAGATCTCTCATCTCTTTCTCTTGAAAGTTCTTGTGTTCTCCATTCGTCTAGTGTGTGTGCGTGAATTTGATCCTAACATTAAGTATGAGACCATATGCACATATAAGAACAAAACATGTTATAAAGGGACATTTAGTAAAAACATGTCATTTTACCCTTTTAAAAGTCTCATGCATAATCAACCAAGTCATACCAATCAACCAAACATGCTTACTAACTCAAAGTAATATGTATCCCAACATACTTGAACCCATGATTTACTACAACCCTATCATCAAGGAATAACATCACAAGCATGAATAAGAGTTAATCATATCATAATAAGTGAGAGATCTACTCATGAATCCTTATCAATTCAATCAAGTAACCTCGACAAGAAACCATAACCAATGCCCAACTCAACATAACATTAATGTAGATTTCATCTTACTTTAACTGACATAGATCACATGAGATAGTATAGTGAACTAATAAACATATAGTATCAACAATACGCAAGTTCATCATATACATATCATATATCATCATAGCATAAACATATAAAAATTATCCTCCTAAGACTCCCCTCAAGGCTAACTAGTGCAATGCTAAGGTAGAGTCCCACAAGCCTATCTAGACTAAGCTAGACCCCTTAGGTTATCCTAATTAGAGTTTAATTCTTTAATTCATTTTACCTTTTGGGAACATCTTACCCTAACCGACATACATCACATGATATCCAGTGTCATAAAACCCTACACCGAAAGAAGGCGGTCTACTTGCTAAGATAGTACCAAAACATAAAACATAGCAACTACGTGGATCCACCAGCTAGTATTCTTATGGGGGCAACATAGTTCAAGAACTAGGAGATGTAGTTGGGACCCTCTTTATGCTCCATGCATTGTAGTCTCCAATTTCAACAGTACTTTAGTGCTCCTACCTTCCCTATGTGGGAACGGACACTCCTTAATCTAGTTCACTCGATGCTAAGTTAGAGTCCCTTTTTGAAATGTCTTTAAGTCGTTAATTATCAATCATAGCTTTGTTTAGGTCATAGGGTCTACCCCTTGTATAATCAACATCATCAATATCTCAATATGAATTGTATGAGTATAAGTCCTTTCATCACAATTCATATAAGTGAGGTTAACACATTAGCATTTCATAGCATAATAAGAAACATTGATAGTCATCAGCATCCGTATATCACATACACCTAAATCAACCTCACAACATAGTCAAACATTTCAATTCAACATCATACAATCCTATCTATCCTAATACAAGGCATACTCCAATATAACATCATGACATAATCACAATTGGAAATAAAGATAGAGATTTTAAGACTTACCAAGTCTTCTTCATCGTTCATCATTTAGGACTTACCATAAAACCTCAATTGAATCCAATTTAGATGTTCAACATCACAATTAAATATTCAACATGATAACAAGACTAGAATAAAAACTATTGCACAATTCAGTACTAGATCATAACTTAAAATAAGATGCCTCGATCAATTCAACTTCTAACCTATATCATATTCTCAAGACTACAATGAAAGACTACAGCTCACTCCAATTTGTTAATGATTATTGTAACAACATCATCTAATGGTGATTTAACCCATAATCAAGACAATTGAATCAATCACAACCCAATTTACATCAAGATCAAACTTAGAGTTAGAGGTTAAGGATCATGTTCTTCAGTTTAGGTCAAACCATCACCAATTACCATAATCAAGTTGAAATACTTGTTAATATATCCATTATACCATAAAGAAAACATAAACAACTCAGTTCATAACATCAAATTCGTAATTGAGTCAAACCCACTTGACAACCTAACTTTTGAAATCCATTTTGAAGGAACCCTTTGAGGAAAGAGCCTCAAAGGAGAATTAGATCCAATACCTCATAGTTTGATGAAGATTTATGGTGAAATTTTCCCTTTCCATCCTCTAAAACCTCCCCCTCACTTTTCTTCAATGGTGTCTTCAAATAAAGAGAGAAAGAAGAGAGAAGGAAGAGAGTTTATTTTGTGAGTTGTATTTAGATTAATGAGAGTTGGGGTCTTTATATGGGAGGTTAAATTAGTTAATTAATCTTCCTTTAATCCCTAAATATCCCCTACACCCCTTAATTATTTAATGAATTTAATTTAAAACGTGCAGGAACTTTTGACCCTCAAAAAGGGAACCCCGATCGACAGTCCGTCTGTGAGTCGACGGGCAATGTGCCTTCTGTGTTGCACAATCTCGTCTCAGTCAGAGACTGTGCATCTTAGGTCTTCAAACATTTTTCTAAGTGCGGGACGATGGTTGTCATCAATGACCCGTCGTTCGGCACACGGACCGTCGTTGCCCTCTCGTGGTTGCACGATGTCTAGACAGTGTTGACACCAGGGTCCTCCTCAAGGGACCTTGGTTGATCCTTGGGGAGTCGTACCCGGACGTTTCAACCATGAATTATCTTAAACACATGTTGAACACCCTCCCACCTAATTTCATGAATTTTTGACTCCTAAAAGCTAGTCAAATAGGCTAAGGCACGCTAGTACGTCCTTTAACCAAATTTCAAAACGTCATGGAAGTTATTGGACGTTTTGGTTTCTAAGCCTTCTAAATGACTTATATTAATTATTTTAGTCCTAAAATAGTGTCTAGAACTCAAGAAACCTATTTTAGGATCTACGACAAGTCTTGGATTTTTGAAATGTTACAAGAGAAACATATCTTGATATTGATTCCCAAGAATAATCCTTCAATGTCCTTTGAAAAACTTGAAGAGATTGACCTTGGACGCTTAAAGTCATAAACTTTTATAGAGGTTATAAAGAGAGATCTTTTGGAGGGGAAGGGAAGTTTCTATTTAGGGTTTTGAAATAATAAAGTCTAAAATATGTTTTAATACTTTTAAAATACTTAAATAAACCCAAAATAACCGTAATAAAACTTAACTAGTCATCGAAAAAATTTAACAAATGACCTCTCACTTGGCTGAACCAAACTAGTCCTACAAGTCTGATCCACGGATCATCCTGCATGGACGTAGTGCATGGTTATGGATTGAATTTAGGTCCCCATGAGCTACGGAGTCTATCCACGAGGCGTGCATGGACATATGAGGCTTTTGTCCCTTTCCATAGGTCACCAAAATCTTTAAAAAAATCTTCATCTCAGGCAGCTTCATGATTTCCTTGGGGTTTAGACTTAGGGTCCTCCTCAAGCACCTTTAGGGTTGTCCTTGGGGGTCATACTTTCACGTATGACCCCTAAAAACCTCAACCTTGTCTCGAGACAACCATAAAACACTTCAAAACTCACACCAACTCAAACACACACATGTTCGGCTCTATTTTCAATTATTCGATTTTAGGTCATTAGAAAATGTCGTTGGACTGCTTCTATAGAGATCCTGGTCAGAGGAACATAGATGTGTCTGACCAAATTTCTACGGGTAGTCTCACATGAATACACTATGCAATAGCATCACCACTCCTTGATCACATTTCCAAGACAAACATGGAGAATGTGACGGACTAGATTTTGGCCACACTATTGACTCATCAACATCTTGCCAAAGAGATTATGGAATTGGAGGTACCGTGCAAAAATAATTATGGATACATTATCCCTCATGAGCATAGAAAGTCCAAGGAGTACGAGGGTGGAAAAGTTGAAGAGATTCTCTCACTCATACTTCACAAAGTGGAAGAGCAACATAGTGTGTTGAATGAGATAACGGAGAATGTCTCACTGCTGAATCAGATGATTGCTTCCCATTCCATATCTATTCACCTATTGGAGACCCAAATTAGGTCATGTACTGTTTCGTCTATACCCCCCCCCCCCCAATCAAGATTGATTTGGGAAGTCATTCCACGAAGATAACTAAGGCACTTATTAGGAGGCAACCCAAGTGTTTATCGCATATTTTTATTTTTGAAATAATCATATAATTATTTCGCAGGTTGAAATGTATAATGTGTTTGGAAAGTGCAGGTTGGCAAGTAAAATGTCCAGTCGGTAACTTGCCAAAGAATTTGGCGATCCGGACATAGAATGCCATTGGACTCATGGAATTTTGAATCTGGAGTTTGTAGAACTCTGCGAGCGTAGGAGCAAATTGGTGAATCGCCAAACCGGTCGGCGATCACGACTTTGTCAGCCATTTGGGACCCCACAGTAGCATGAGGTCATGTAAAACTCTTCTCCCTGAGTGGGTCAGCGAGTAAGACTAATTTTGTCGATTGGGAGAGAACTAGACTGTTTTAAAGGCCAAAAGTTCAAAGTCTTTCACATTCCCTCACTTTTTAACTTCCCAAACTCACACCCGCACTATATTTTCCTATATTCTTGTGTTTTTATCATGTGTTATTCCTTGATTGTGTGTTAGAAGTTGGATTCTTTTCCATCTAGCTTTGCAACTTATATATTTCCATAACAGGTTTTTTTTCCAAACTCTCGAAGTCATATTTTGGATTTTTTCACATTTTCAATTGTACGTATCTTAGTGTAGTATGTTGGGCCTCTCTAATCAAAATTTTATGCTTGAATGCCTGTTTTAATTTTAATATCTTGCCTAATTGTTGATTTCCCATATTTTCATGCCAAAATTGATCAAAATCTTATTGGGTTTGTGTTGTTTTCTTGTTGGGTCTAGTCGGGTGAACTTAAAATAACCAAAATTTGTGCCAAATGATGTACTTTTCCCAATGATAGAGTGGCTTAACGGCAAAAGTCATCAAATGGAAAAATTTGTCCAAACCAGGAGAAATCTGAGTATCATTGGAGAATGATTGTAATGGGTAATAGTTTAATTGAAGGAGTGCATGGTTTAATTTTGTTTTAAGAGCCGCAACATTCAATTCAGAAGTTAAGGTGTAAAGTAGGCATGTTGGGCCATTTCGCGAGCTGGACCGAGATCGCCAAACCACTCGGTGGTTAGCCGAATCCCCCTAAATCACCTTTAATTTCATGTTATACTTGAGTTTGGGTTTTACAACTTTCGGCAAGAAGCCAGCGATCGTCGCGTGCACTCGGTGACTCGCTAGTTGTCTCCTTGATCGCCCTTTTTACACCCATAACCCTATAAATACACTGTAATATCTGTGGGCTAGTCCATGCTCGCCGAATGTTGTTCGAGATTTTCCAAAGGCCCTTCCCATCGCCAACATGCCAATTTTTTAGGGAAATTTTGAGACAATCCAATTGGTGAGCCCGACTTGGCTCGCCAAAGAGATCCGGCGACTCGTTGACCGATTCGACGAGTGTGTCTGTTGTAGAAACGTAAGTTTTTTACAAAACATAAGGTATACCACCATTTTTAGTATATAAAAATTTCTTCTATATATAAATTAAGTATTTCATTTTTATCGTACTTTAGTAAGTTTATTTTAAAACATTTAAAATAATAAAACATAAAATAATTTATTTTAATTCTAGTTTAATAATAAACTAATATTTCTTAATTATAATTTTTATATTAGGTATTTAATTATTATTTTATTTTAATAATTAACTTACATTCTTATTATTATAATTTTTATATTAATTATTAATAATAACCTTCCTTAACTTTAGTAGACCACTACTACCCACCCACCTACACTTACCCCACTAACCCACCTTAACCTCAACTTCCCTCCCCAATTCCTCAACACCACACATTCACTAACTATATACCTATTTTTCCCAACCTACAGTAACAGACGGCAACATCAGAAAAGGAAAAAAAAGTCAAAAGAAGAAAACACAATATACAAATAAACCAACATACGTATAAACATAAAAAGAAAAAGAAAAATATCAAGAATCCAAAAAGAAGAGACTATGGGTAGAAAAGGAAAAATCAGCAAACATACTCACATTAATTTATAGGAATAATGCATAAGTACCCCATCAACCTATGCTTGAAATCTCAAAGACACACTTATACTATACTAAGGTCCTATTACCCCTTAAACTTATTTTATAAGTAATTTTCTACCCCTTTTGGCCTGCCTGACACTATCAAGTGGGCCCAACGCTGGTTGACATTTCTTTTCAAACTAGTGTCACGTAGGTCGAAAAGCGTAGAAATTACTTATTAAATAAGTTCAGGGGGTAATAGGACCTTAGTATAATATAAGTGTGTCTCTTGAATTTCGGGCATAGGTTGAGGGGGTACTTGTGCATTTTTCCTAATTTATACTTTCTTTCACTGACAAACAAAAGCTGAGGTCGATGTTCACTTTCATGGTTTTGAGTTCGTGGTTTCTCAATCCTTTCTTCTCGTGAAATAATTTTCAGAAGAGGTAACACTTAATTTTATTTTATTTTATATTAGTTTTATGTCATGATTGTTCAAGAATTAAATCCAATATATTGAAGTTGTTCAGATTTCGTATGTGTTTAATCTTTTAATATTATTAATATTGTGGACTGAAAAATATGAACACGATATATGACATGTGTGTATTTCTTACGTGCTTAGGAGTCCATTTCTCGCTCTTTTTTCTTAATTAATTATCAAAATTTTTATGTTTGTGTCTTACTAATTTGAATGAATTCGTTGTTTGATCATGTTTAGAAAAGTATCACGTCATGTTTTATGTTATAGAATGTGTGTTGTATTGATCTTTTAGGTGTTTACAATAATAATAATAAACTTGTTAGGATAAGGAGAATAAAACAAATCAAATTATAATAGATCAAAATTTAAAGAAATGTATAGGATATCAAAGAATATATATATATATATATATATATATATATATATATATATATATATATATATATATATATATATATATATATATAGATAGATAGATAGATAGATAGATAGATAGATAGATAGATGGATAGATAGATAGATATGGAATAAGGCGAAATAAAATGTAAAAAAAAATAATTTCAAACAAATTAAGAGTAACATAAATGTTTAATAAAAAGTCAACAAATATTATAAAAAAGAAAACATGAAAAAATAATTAATCAATTAAAAAAAATATAAGAGAGAAACAAAATGAAAAACAATAATTAAAAATAATTAACAAGTTGTAGTATAAAAAAAAAGGAAAAGAAAATTAGAAATTTCTTTCTAATACTAATCATAAATTACATAAAATCTTATCTCCTATTTTAAATTTAACTTAAAAAAATAATCCTAAAATTATTCACAATTAAAATAAGATGAAAATTCTTGCAAGGTCATAAATATAATTTATCCAAAAAATTAAATCAAGTCATGTTTAAGTCAATAAAGAGAATGTGTTTGAATCACCAGATTCGAGGGGTTCCTAATACCTCTCCCTCGATCAACAAAATTCCTTGTCCGATTTTTATTTTCATACACCAAACAACATAAACAGTCAAATTTCCTTTTGATTAGAGATTTAAATAAGGTGATTTGGAACACCAAAACTCAATTCCAAGGTGCGTCTCTAAATAATCAAAATAATCTCTTTTCAAAATGTCACTTTAATTGGAAAACTCTTTTCTTTTAAAAACTATCAATTTTGAGGAAAAAATAAGTGTGTGACAGTTGTCAACTCCGTTGGGGATAACTAGAATTCGAGCTTGTAAATATTGACTGGTATATGGCTTTATTATTTAGTTTTCTTTTGGATATTGTATTTCTGGCCTAATATCTTAAATTTCTAATTATTTACTACTTTAATATTATTTAATCCTCTTTGGGTTCGGTGATCTTTAAAAAAAAATTCAAAAAAGAAGCTTTAATATTTAATAAATATAAGTTTTTCTTAATTTTCATTTAATTATTCAAAATAAAACTAAATAATTTTATCTTAAAGCTCTATTAAAAACCTTAAAATTAAGTATTGAATTTTAGAATAAAAATATGCAATGATCTTATCATGTTTTTAATAATTTTATGGATTTGATCAATGCATTATCAATTTTTTATTAATGTTTTATCTTTTATTTTTATTTTTAAAAAAGAAGAAAAATAAAGCCTAACAATTAAGAAATATATAACCCTAACAAAATTTATCGTCCATGCACAGAGTTAAATTAAAGGTGGTTGATTTGTGGTTAAGCTGACATCTCATTTCTACAATACAAGATCAAAAGAAAAAATGAATATGACCAATAAAGACGAAAATGAGTCGGACAATGATGAGTTCGAAACCAAATGACCTCACAAGAAACAGAATCAACATAAGAGGTAAAGGTATTAAGACAGCATATGACAGAGATGTATGATGCTTGGATGAGTGGACAAGATCTACCATCTTCATTATGTGACTATCTAAATACAAATATGTCACCCTCTATCGAAGTCCCGACAAACGATCCAATTTAGTCACATGAATTTGGCCCCTTTGCTAACACATACAACGTTGCTAGAATTTCTACAGTGCGCCCTTTGAATACACCTATGATTAGTAATCCACTCTTTTATGCCAACTACGCTAGCTAATAGAGTCTGACAACCTATAATGGAGCCAAATCCAACAATGATCCTCTACCTAAATTTCAATATGATCGAGATTATAACCCTGAAGTGACTTTTAAAATTCCAAACTCTTATCCTCACACTCATCGGTATAGTTCCCCTCTTTAAGCTAAAAAAAGATGTTAAAAACGAGGAACGTGAAGAACTAACCAAAAAAAAGAAGAGTTTGGAACAAAGTGTAAGAGATATGCAAGGATTGAGAGATCACAAAAGTGTCTCATTTAATGATTTTTGCATGTTTCCCCATGTTAATTTATCCATCGGTTTTAAAACTCCAAAGTTTGTAAAATATGATGGACATGGAGATCTTGTAGCTCATTTAAAGAGATATTGTAATCAAGTGAGAGGGGTTGGAAGTAAAGAAGAATTGCTCATGGACTATTTTGGGGAAAGTTTGATAAAATTTGCCTCAGAATGGTTCATAGATCGTGATACTTCTGACTGGCATACATGAGATGATTTGGCTCAATGTTTTGTTCAACCATTTTAATATAGCATCAACAATATCTCAGATCGTACTTCACTTGCCAACATGAGAAAAAAACCATCAAAAATTTTTGTGAATATGTCATTAGGTGGAGAGAGCAAGTTGCTAGGGTGAAGCCGCCAATGAAAGAGTCTAAAATGATTGATGTTTCCTTCAAGCGAAAGAACTAGAGTACTTTCATTATTTACTTTCCATTGTTGTAAAAACATTTGTCGAAGTTATTAAGATTGGAAAAATGATGGAAAATGACATCAAGTCTAGAAATATTGTTAGTCAAGTTGCCTTGAAAGCCACCACACATGTGATTAAAAATTGATCAAGAAATCTTGGGGGAAAGAAAATGAAAGAGGATGCAGCAAATGATGTGTCTGACACACAAAAATGTCCAAGGGGTCCCGTTTATCAATATGCACCACCTCAATTTCATTACTATCTCCCCGTGCAAGACACAAAACACTCTATTGTCCCACCTCAATATGCAGTCTATGGTGCACAACCTAACTATCAAAAATGGCAAGCACCAACACATAAAAATGTTCATTGTTCTTCTTGAAATTTTCGAGTACTTATAATCCTCGTCCAAAACAGGGATTTGAACGAGTTCAAATACATGTGAACAATTTCACACCAATTGAAAAGTCTTACACTAGTTTATTTGAGAAATTGACATATTTGAATTTTATAGAGCCGATTTCTAAAATTTTCGCAGATCCACGTTCAAAAGGTTTCCATCCTGTAGCTTGATGTGCATACCATTCTGATGCTCTACGGTACAATACTGAATATTGTTGAACATTGAAAAGTGAGGTGGAAAATATGATCCAAGCAAAGATGATTGTGGTCCGAAATGGTAATACTCCAAATGTTACTCAGAATCCTCTGCCAGCACCTAATAATGTACATTTCATTGAGATGATATGTGATGACAATTCTCTCAAATCGCAAGAAAAGACAAATTGAAATTGGTGGAGATTTTACTATGGCTAACTTGCAAAGTAGTGGCTAAGAAGTCAAGATTGGTGATTGGGAAACACTCTTTTTTTCTCTAAAAAGAGTGTATGGATAGTTTATTTTTCATCATTTCTGCTATGCAATTCTTTTTTATTTTATTTTAGTAAGTCAGACCTTCTATAATTTCTCTTATGTATTTGTTTGTTCAGTCTTGTCGTGGTTTGGTAATTATAGAGTAGTAACCTAAAATTTAGTTTGTTGTCTTGTCATCAAGTTGTTTTATCTTAATATAATATTTGTCTTGTGTCACTTTGATCCGTTCTATTTGTATTTCCATATAAACATCTCTTTTAAATTCAATTTTTTGTGACATGATATGCAAGAGGATTTGGTCACATCTTAAGGTTATATCTAGTAATGGAATGAATAGATCAAAAAAGTAAAAAAAAAAAAACAATCGAAGAGATGAATGAAGGACTTAAGCATCTTTATACGTCCTTTAGTAGCAAAAATGCTTAATAGACTAACTTTCATTTAAATTGACATACGTAATTTGCTGTCAAAAAGGTATTACTCAAATGAAGATTTCAAGCAAACAAACATGTAATAAAAATGATATACACATCCGTCAATGCATATGTTGCAATGAGATAATGTATGATTTTAACATCTTAAAGGTCATGCTTGTATTTGACATTTGTAATAATTGATATGATGAAGGCATTTCATTCTACTATCCAAACACCG
This sequence comes from Solanum chmielewskii, assembly GCA_027704785.1. NCBI lineage: Eukaryota > Viridiplantae > Streptophyta > Magnoliopsida > Solanales > Solanaceae > Solanum > Solanum chmielewskii. The sequence continues at coordinate 24,642,388 of JAKWIX010000328.1, forward strand.
TGTAATTATTGGATACCCCTTTTAAGCCTCAATTTTATTTATCTTTCATACTTGTCACGACACAAAACAAGACGTGATGGCACTCGTCTTATCTCACCAAGACAAGTCACCCTAAAACTCAATTACTATAATAAAGTGCGAAAATTTTATAATCAACTCAAAAATACCCCCAAAATGTGGTTGTCACGTTTACAAGACTCTAAAGTATTACAATTGATTCAAAAGAAAAACTCAAGTCTCAAATGACTTGTTTCTAGAATAGAACAAGATCATAATTAAGGAGAAAGAAAATCTGCTTCGACGACAAACAAATACCTCACAAATCTCCAAGAAGCCTTAGAAAAGAAGAGAATGACAAGTACCATAACGATCTAGGCTCATAACCTACAAAAATTTGTACAAGCAAGGGGTGACACTACTAAAAACACAGCATTTAGCGACAGATTTTAGAGACCAATTATATTCTATCACTAAAAAACAACGGATTAGCAAAGAAATTATCATGATGTTGCTCAAATAACAAAGATTTTTTTGACTTATGATATAGTGACGGATTAACGATGGATTATTTTTTTACATCACTAAATATCAGCGTGAAAGTTTGGCGCCCAAAATTTTCTACGAATTTAGCAACAAATTAGTCGTGAGAAATTTAATTAATATTTTTCGACGAAATTAGTGAAGGAAAATACGATGCTAAATTTTTAAATATATTTTTTATAAAATTATATTATATAGCCATGAAAGAATCTGTCGCTATAATTTAATCTTCATAAATATCTTTATTTGGTAGGAACAAATAATACTCGTTATTAAGTCTGTTGCAAAATTTATTTATGTCATATATTCTAGGGCAAAATTTCATTTCAACATTTACGCTCTCATCTAAAAAAAGTGAGCTCTCAAGCTCTCCAATGGAACTCTCAGTTGAAGAAAGTGAACTCTTAACCTCTCCATCTGCGATCAATATAGTGAGCACATTCTTCTTCATTTCTCCATCTTCAATCGATGAACTATCTTTTTAACCTTTTTTCTCTCTCTTAAGTTCTATTTGCCTTCAAAGTTATAATCAAATCTTATATTAACAAGTAAGTACTCTTTTAGTTCAATCAATTAATTGTTTAGTTGAGTATTGTTTTTTGTTTTAAGGACAATAGTTATTGTACAAAATCAAACCCATTTATGTGCAGTATTTGAGGTTTAGTTTTGGGGAAATGGGGTTTTGTGAGGTTCCAGTTTGGGGGATTAAGGTTGAATATTTTTGAAAATAGGATCTTAGAAGTTTGGGCATAATGGTAATAGGGTTTTGTAAGAAAAAATTCAATGGTTTTGTGCAGTGCTTGAGGTTCCAGTTTTCTTCTCTAGAGACTTGATGCAAAATGAAACATTTGAGATAGACCGCTGCATTAGCATGACCGCTGCATTAGCATTACAACTTCATGATTTTGTGCGGTGTTTGAGTACGTGGCTGACGAGCAACACTTCCACCCCCATTTCCCCCCTTTCCTCTATGATTTTTATCAACATCTAATATAACATCCTAGTGTCTCCACTTAAGTCTGCAACAACATTATTGCGAGAACACTATTATTGTCTCTTTCTAATGCACTAGCAAGATGTTTCGATATATGGACACCTCTAATTTCAACGTGTGAGTGACGACCTGTTTGTTACTACTATAACGCATAACAGGATAACTAAACCCGGAAAAAATGCCACCTTGATTTCCTTTGATCTAACCAAGAAATAAGTTTGTTCTAGTCTACCTGCTCTTTCTGCATTAAGAGTGACAAATTTGCATAATGTAGTTACTCTCTTGCATTAATAACCAAGTGTTACTTTAATTTAACACCTCCAATTCTACAACAATGTGCTTAGTGTTGATGTCTTATTTCAACAATGATATACTTTCTTTTGCGAAGTAAATTACACACTAATTTATGTTTTATTTTGTACCGTAGAAAGCTTTTTTTGTTTGTGATTAGTGGTTGTCGATCTAATTGGTTTAATTAAAAGGTATCACTTTTTTTCTCCCCCTTTCCTTACTCCCACATTAGATTTTTTTTTTTCCAGAAAAATGTGTTGATTTATTTTTTTGCTTATAATTTAGGTTGGATAAGTTTTTCTGATAATAAATAATGTTAGTTTACTAGGGATGGCAATGCGTAAGGTCAAGAGCTGGGCAGGACAGGGTAAAGGTTTAACTGGGCAGGGCAGGACAATACTTAAATGGGGCAGCGCGGAGTAGGCCAGGGCGGGACATAGCTAATATTCGGAAGGGAAGGGGTGGGTTCATGAGAGGTTCCTTAGTTTGAGCACTCTATAGCTTTCCAACAATGCTTCCGTTGATCTGCCTGAAAGGAAGATTTACAAAAGAACAATACACACTCCACATTGTAGATGAGCTTGTTTGCTTAGCGAAACGAATTCGAGCTGACTTTAATATGGAACTATGACTAAGTCATACTAAATGTTAGGAAACTCATCCAAAATACCATATTAAAATTAATTACATGAATGGGTAAGGACAATATATCCGAATAGGTTTCAAACATAGAGCTTATTACTCGTAGGTAGTGCTTAAGATATGATCTCTCTTGCAGATAGACAAAGGAAAAGAATCAATATGACTTTGTAAAAAACTGATGGTTTATTTCACCTATAGAGTGGAAATATATTATTTGTATACTGTCCACGATCCTTGAGCTCAATATGAATGGTATTACTTGACTTGATCTCGGTACAGACATTTCTGTTTATACCAGTTTTAACAAGAAAAAATATGGTATATATTTTTTTCACTTTATTTTCCGCAAGTTGTTATGTGATAAAAAAGTTGTTGAAAGCTTTGTGAAGAAATAGAGAACACCAAGAATTTGTTCATTTTTTCATAAAGAATATCAAGAATTTGTTAGGTAATAAAAAATTGCTAAAAATAACCTCTTATCATAAGTGATTGGCAATTTGTTCATTTTTTCTTCAGTTAGAGATCTTACTTTTACGAAACGAATCCAATATAAGAAAATTTCTGCAACTTGTTGTTTAGTTAATGTTTGAAGCCTCTGAATTATGCAACTTTTTGTGTAGTAAATCTTTGCAGCCTCTGAATTGTGCAACTTGTTGTGTAGTTAACATTTGCAGCCTTTGAATTCTGCAACTTGGTGTGTAGTTAATGTGCAGAATTTGCATTTAAAGTGATTGTAATGAAAGCTCATAATGTTGAGAAAAAGAGGATCGTAACTCATATAACTTTTATAGTGAATAAATAATGGATCTGAAAAATCAACAGCTATATAATCTTAGTATTATTTTTTTCTAAGAACTTATATATATAGTTTCAGATACTTGTATTACTTTTGATTTAATGATAACTATTCAAATAATGTCTTCAAATGTATGCAGATTTGAACCTTCTCACACATTTTTGAGTTTCATATCTAAGTCTTTTAGAAATGATCTCGATTCCAACGGAATCAATTGGAAAAGTGTCTCAAACAATACAAGAGATGGTTATTTCTAAGAATTGAAGGTATAACTTTTAATAATAAGTTAGTTTAGAAAGTCTAATAAATGTATTACTTTTAAATCAATCCATTAAAACTGTTAGTTACCGAAATATTTGCAATAAGACTCAATTTTTTTTGTTGCTCTATTTAAACATGATATGTTAGCTGAACATGATACACATTCTATTGTTGTCTTTCCTACTTGATCGACAGCTTGTATTTTAATCTTCAATTCTATACAGGGGGATTTTCTTTCTTATTTAGTATTCTCATTTTGACATTATTTCTATGTAATTTGGGGATTTTAGGATAAAAAATTCATGTGAATAGAAGTCAAAGGGTAGGTGTTAGTGTTTTGCCGGAGCTTAACAAAGGATGAAAACTACCAAGTTTTTACACTTTAAGGATGTTTTTTGTTAACAAGCATAATTTAAGGATGCACCTTAAGTGATACGGATAGTGTAAGGATGTTTTTTGGCTAAAAATTCTATAATTATATTGTAGAAGCTTCTTAAATAGTTATGAAGAAATTTCCAAAATCAATTTAAAAGATGATGATCAAGAGGGATAAGAAACTCAAGAAAGTGATGGATTTTGCTAAATGAAAGACAAGGGTGTTTTCGCGGGAGTTTGAGGAGATTGTTCTTTCTTGTCTTAGAGAGAATCAAGACGACAGGACAACTGCTATGGAGCTTTTGAAAACTCCATTCTTTAGTTAAATTGAAAGGTTTTAAGCAATTTGTTTCGAATACTAATTAATAATTAAGCGGTGAAAGATCAAAACATAAAATATTGATATCGATAGTGTATATTAATTTTGTTTAGGTATGAACTGAGTTGTATTCTTAGTTGAGATCACATGGTTCATATGCATGAAATGGAACTTCTAAGGATCTGTTATCTTATCCATCCATTTGTTTCATTATTTCGATAAAATGTTGGTATGTTCTGATGAAGTTGATCATTCTCTGTGGATAATGCATTTGTTTATGATCACTAGATGAATTTTGGTTCTCTAAATTGGGCTGCTAATCCATTTCTTGATAGTAGGCACACATTTCCTATTAGGATCTTTCACTTTATAGATGGTTTTTTTCGACTGTCTAGTTGTTGCCATGATTAGCAACTAAGTGCTCTCATGATCTATCACAATATGCTCACTTGATCCCTTCGAAATATATTAGATCTCATAGTTTTTTAAATTTCATAGATTGAGATTTGAAGACTTAATTTGTATATTAATGCTAATACTTTAAAGGTTAGGCAAGTTTTTGTATTTGCCTTCGACATATAATTTATTCTCAATGTTTAATGCTTTCATTTTTTTCCTCTACTTTTAATACAAGAAAAATATGAAGAAATATTATGGAAAAAAACAGTGTATCACGCTGATATGATTAATATGAAGTATTTTATCAAGCTGTGGGGAGAAAAGAAGAGAAGAATATATGGTACGGTCTCGTTTCTGAAGCAAAAAGTTACTACTCACAGAAACTTTCTGCTTCATCATCAGTACTTCCTTCAATTTCTCAATCAACAACGATAACAAATACGGATGAGTTTGTAAAGCATATTCATTCTACACTTATTAATCACTTTCTTCCTGTTATTATGGGAAGAGTACAAGAAGGGAGTACTCCCACTAAAAACCCATCAACAGTTACACCATGAGTGCCTCCTTCAGCTACTCTAATGAGGACGAGGTTGATCCTTAATTAGTTTCATGTGAAAATCTCATCCCTTTTTATTATATTGTCTGTTTTTTTTTAAAGTACTAACTCTGCAGTAACAATATTTAATGAATGTAGGTTCTTTTGAGAACAATTGATGTATTGTTTTGGATGTTTGAACTGAAAATATGAAATTTCGATATTTTATATATTTTAAACCATCTATGATATTACTTTACATGTTTATTATTTTTGGAGTATTTGGAAATTTAATTTGAATTATATTAAAAGCATATTGAAATAAATCAAATTTACAAGAAAAAATTTAGCAACAAATATGGCGACAGACCAGCGACCAACTTGTTTTGTGTCAAATGTCCTGGCTCAAACAACGGATTATAATGCGATAGATTAGCAATGAAAATTTTTTCACGAATTTATTAAAAATGACATAATGAATTGTGAAATTAGCAACGAAGTTATAAATATAGTGACGGATTATTCCGTCGCTAAATTTGTGACAGAACACATTTTTCGTCACTAAGAGATTACAGCGATATAGCAAGAGAAAATAATCCATCACTAATGTTGTTTAGCAACGGAATATCATAGGTTAGCGATGGATTTCGTCCGTCAGTAAAATCAGATTTTTTTATAGTGTGAGTACCAAACCACACGGTACTCAGCAAGTAAATCTCTTAACGCAAGCTAAGGGAATGAAATACGGGTACTCCTACCACCCCCAACCGAACTACCACCACTACAACCTGCATAAAAATCAGCCCAACCAAACAGTCACAGTTTATATAGCACGTAACTCAACAACATTTAGACAAATTACATATCCTCCACAACAACACTTTAACAAATTATATATCCTCAACAACAACACTTCAACAAATTTCATAACCTTAATAGCAACACTTCACCAAATTACATATCCTTAACAACAACACTTCAAAAAATTAAATATTCTCAATAACAAGCTCAGTATTCAGCAATCATAAGTTCCACAAAAAGACAATCACAAGATCAGCAAAAAACAATATCTAGTTCACTAATTATAAGTATGTGCAATGCAATGGAATACAACGTCAATTATAATGATGCTTGTATGACCTAGTGATACACACCCGCTGTCTCTCATTCTGGGACCCATGGGGAACATATCAGCCCATGCATCTGTCGCGGCGCATGACACGACCCTCAATAATAGTAACCATCACGGTGTGCGATACGTCTCTTGAAATATGGTATCCATCGCAGCGCGCGATACGTCCCTCAAAATGGTACATCATCTTTAAGTTCTCATTATTTCTCAATGCACATAACATCTGTCACAACCATGTCTTAAAATAATGCAAATGACATGTTCACACAAATAAAGAGGATATGACCATTTTCATAACACTGCACAATTCACAACAACATCAACAATGACTAAATAAGCCTTTCAAACTATTCTCCATTATCAACACATCACACACAAGCAATTATTCACATTGCCTTTTATTATCTATTGTTTTCATCATTAGTATTAATCAATGTGGACAAGTCAACCCATCGCCAAGTCCCATTACTTCCAAACATATACCACAAAAAATTACACACATTTCATACACTTAGCAAGGATTTAGAAATCTACTTTCCTTAGTCAATCGAATAATTACTCCAGAATTGAACATTCCCTTTCTGTTGAGCTTCCAAATTGATGCAATCTATAAAATTATATATATTCACAATAAGGTTTCAAAACTAACAACACTTATATTACGATGTGTTTAGCTTTGAACCAAAAACTCACCCAATTTTATAATCAAGTCCCTAAATCTTTATGTGAATTAACATTTCAACTATCATATTTTTCAAGTTTCAAGCCTAGAGTTAAGTTTCAACTTCTCCAAAAACTAAAAACCTAATAGCTTTCATGTAATATAATACACCAGATATTTAAGTACTTATACCAATATACCAAAACTTGAATTATAACTTGACAGCTATAAGAAAATTGTTGACCAAAACAAAACCCATTATCATTATGTATATACACGGACCACTGTGTAAGATAGTTAGAACAATTTATTTCATCTATAATTATTTTGCCATTTACCTAATGATTGGCACTCAAATTTCCTAAGTTGTAATCAATATAGCATATACAAAGTTGAACGATAAATTTTGCAACTCAGTTTTCTCTCCTTTCCCTAACCTACCATTATAATTATAATATATTGTTACTTCACTAAGTAACTTTTAAAATATAATTGACATATACAAATATTTAACTTCAATATGTTGGATTGCTCAAAACCTCATCTCTTTCATTAATTGACACCAATGGATAAAATTTTTTTAACAATTTAACTCTTTTGGTATTAATGATTCCACAGATAATTATATATAAAATAAATAACAGTAATATATATATATATATATATATATATATATATATATATATATATATATATATATATATATATATATATATATATATATATATATATACACACCATTAAAATTCATGTCCATGCTCAAACATAAAGTAAAAGAAAGTCAAATACTAAAGGATACCAAGAACTTGAGGTATGACTTTCAGAGTCATGCTCCTATCTCCAAGTGAACTCATCCTTATGACCATTACATAAAGATCAACTACAAATAACTGAAATTCCCAATCAAGCTGAAGATCTATAAATTAAGAGTGATTATCAATCCTCAAACTAACACATAAATTCAATCTAAACTGACGCCAATTGGACCATAAAACAACCATCATGACGAATCTTTTCTCACATAACCAAGAGAACATTCTAAATTGACACAAGCTACAACCAGAAATAAACTTCAATCAAATACCACACAGTCATAATGCTCACCATCACAGATCTTATAAAGATTTTCTTTACACAATCTTTCACGAGTTTAAGTTATAACAATCTTATCTTTAGACATAGGATACTCATCAATGGAGAATCATATTTATCTAACTCAGAGAATAATATAATCAGGTAAACACCCAACAAGTTTTACACTCGAGGATGCAAAACATTTAACAACACTATCGGATAGCTGTAGCAATCCACAGAAGCTCTTTTATAAGTTCTCATAAGCAAGGTTGCACATGTAGAATTACTAGTATCCTTCAACTATCTCAAACAACACCAAATCCTCCATAATTAAAATGAAAAAGTCTAACCAAGGATGTCACCTTGCTAGGAGAAAAATCATAGGATCGGTACACCCGATCTACCACTAGGAATTCACCCATAGAAGCAAAAACACACAGGAATGTAGAAAATGGATCATACTCTAAACCATGTCCAGAATGAAATAGTTGGTCACATGAGAATATACATAAGAAAGGTCGAATTGTACAAGATATTCCTCCATAGGGCTCGTATAAATAAAATTTCATTCATCTGACTCCATCTCTCGATTTTTAACCACCCAAAATCAACCAATTGATCCTCATCACAATATTACAATTACTTTATTTGTCAAAATCCACATACTTCTCCTAGTATTTCATTGAAGCTAACACTCTTAATACGAACAAACATCATAACAACACAAACCATTTACCTTTCTCTAAAACTCACTAGCATCAAAGTATCCTCAGAAAACACATTATAGCCTCTAAAAAATTTAAAAATATGACTCTCTCTTTCCATTTAAGCATTACATGATATGTATGATTCACACCTAAGATTGATAGCACTAATTTCGTATCTAAATACTTTTCCTTTGACGTACAATAATTGAATCACACCCAATGTCAACTTCACACAAACTATCACATATCATGTTTTAACTACCATATATACCCATCATGTACCTCATACCAAAACTCAAAAAAAAATCATTGATTACTCCAATAATTTTTTATACTACAAGTTCATAATCTCTCGTAACCATAAAATTCCTATGTAACACATCAAATTTCAATGTAACACATCATAACAATATATATCATTGCATCAACAAAGTAGTTTCAATCCCCTCAAAATTCTCATTAATCATGTAGAACTGTAGGTTCACACCGTTGTACATACATAAGTCACTTATCTTAATAATAACAATATAACCTAGAAAAGAACACATAATCCCACACACATCATTGCTAGTAATCCAAATAAAAACTCAATATTTATAAAAGTCGATGATAAATTCATAGTAAGTCTATACTGAATCACTTTACATATCACATTCATATCTAACCTCATATTCAAAAATCAATCAATCCTTCAACCAAAAACTAAGGATTTATATGAGAGGTCTTATTCCTTCACTTTTCTTAAATTCTTCCTATGAGACAAAATTCTAAATATCTTGAACCCTTCAATACACCAGACTCTTGTTTCTTTTATTGATCTCGCACCAATCTTATTCTTTGGCCAACAACGTCGGACAATTTTTTTTTACCTTATCTTCAAAAATACATTTTTTTAAGATAAACCCTTTCTTAGGTCCTTTGAAATCAAATGACACACTTTATGACTCATAACATATACAAGTCATTTCAAATGCTCAATATTTAATGTGATCGAACATTTTTTTTACCTTATCATTCTACACCTTGACAAAATATACTACCATGAACATAAACTCACCTTTAAAAACTTGAATTTTTTTATATCAACTGTGTAACACAATCTCATTATGTATTAACATTAGCTCATACATTGAGGATCCTTATGAATTCACACATCTTAAGCTATAATTAACCGCCTATCCATTGATTTTATTTTATCATTCGTTAAAATTTAAATGTGTTAGCAACCAACTCAAAACAATACAACTCTTATCATCACATTAGGATCAAACGCCTGTAGACTTCTTTCTCAAATCTTATTCAACAATTTTTAACTGATATGAATGACATGCAACACTATCACTATAACTATAGTAAAATAGATGGAACCACATGTCTCTATCCTTCAATTCTCAATCCCTTTTGAAGATACCTTTTTAGCCCTTGTAATCAGAAAAAATATTCTTACTCTCACTTTTTTTTCTCTAAAGATCTACATTAGACTATTCTTTTTATTTATGACTCTAGATCCTTTCAAAAAAAATTCAAGCAGTGTGTCAACATTTCCTATAACTTTTAATGCAACCACGTTACTCATCAAATAGTAGCAAATCTAACATTAGATACTTGCAAGTCATCATTACCATTAAAATCCCATTTAACCAACAATCTTTATCATATAGTTGTATCTCCATCATAATCCATCCCAAGCCCTTATTACCGTCATGCTTAGTTAACCATTGTCATCACCATAAAGTTAACCTTATCATCGACATGACACCTCGAACTCAACTATACCAATCAAATTCAAATGAATAACTTAATTTTACAGACAATTTCTTTTTCTAAACTCAACTGCCTTCACACAAGTCTACTCTTTAGGACTTCCTTTACTTATTAGCTTGTCATTTCGATATTTATAAACTCCCTTGTACCTTAAGATTACATCATCGGTCCTCATTTTAACCCAGGATACACTTCTCAAATTAACAAAAGAATACAGTGTTAACAATCCACCACTACAAATCTTCCTTATACACACTGTATAGCCCCAAACATATGTACTAACAACCTAGTTAGATTCTCAAATATGAATACAATATCAAATTTCATTATACGAGCATGTGGTACACCGTATAATTCCTTAAGTAGTTAGTGTTCATGCTCAACATGACATATCTGTTCTTATATATCACTAGTATCACATCGTGTAAGTCAATTAAATCCACCACTAGAACACATCATACCTATCTAAAAGATTGTATAGTCAACACATTTTTGCCTATTAATTAACTATAATACACTACTAAATTTGTTTATTCTCTCATCCAAAATGATATTCATTCCTTTGTTGATTAGGTTCATAACAAGAGTAACACACTTCATAACTCTAACCAAGTAAAAATTGGTATCATTGTAATAGTCATATCATAATCCTTTTTGGTATACACTCAATCTATGAAATCACAAAAGAGATTCTCACCTCAATTGGTGCAACATTATTCTTATCATGACAACTTTCTAACTGTGTTCTGTACAGTTATAATATTCATTATCTAGTCATCTTTTTAATTATTCAACTTTTAGTTATAGAACCACTAGAGATATTGTCTATATCACTCATATACTATTCCCTTTGGTAAATAACTTGAAAATTATAATACATTTATGAATCCCTTAGACCATTGTTCAACTGATCTCATCATTTAGAAATAAAAAAAATGTTTCATCGAGCCATCACCTAACTGAACTCTTTCAAATTGGACATTTCAAATCTGACCACACATTTTTTCTTGTAAGTCTATCACTTTCACCTTAGTACCAAATCTAACATTCAACAAATACACGACATACCAACTACTCACATGAGGAACAACACACGAGGCCTCACATAAATGAGAGACAATGGAGTGAAGCGATAATAATAAAAATCGAACCAAGTATGCACGATAGAGATCCAAGAAGTGAAGATTTTTCCTAAAAGTAACTATAGCCTCTCGAAGATAAGTACAAACGTCTCCGTACCAACCCTCGATCACTACTTAGACTCGACTTGTATACACGTAAGACCTATGAAACTGGGGCTCTGATACCATTTTATCACAACCCAAAATTATACGTGATGACACTCGTCATCTCACCAAGACAAGTCAGCATAAAACTCAATTGTTACAATAAAGTGCGAATATTTTATAATCAACTCAAAAATATCCCAAAATCTGGTTGTCACGTGTACAAGCTTCTAAAGAATTACAATTGATTCAAAAGAAAAACTCAAGTCTCAAATGAACTTGTTTCTAGAAAAGAACAAGATCATAATTAATGAGAAAAAAAGTCTGATGAGACGACAAACAACTACCTCACAAATCTCTAAGAAGCCATAGAAAAGAAGAGAATGATAAGTACCATAATGATCTAGGCTCACAACCTACAAAAATTTGTAGAAACAAGGGGTGAGTAGCAAACCACACGGTACTCAGCAAGTAAATCCCAAAACACAAGCTAAGGGGATGAAATACGGGTACTCCTACCAACCCCAAATGAATCACCATAACTAGACCTGCATAAAATCAACTCAACCTAACAGCTCGCAGTTTAAATAGTACGTAACTCAACAACTTAGACAAATTACATATCCTCCATAACAACACTTTAACAAATTACATATCCTCACCAATAATACTTCAACAAATTACATATCCTCAATAACAACACTTCAACAAGTTACATATCCTTAACAAAAACACTTCAACAAATTATATATCCTCAATAACATGGTCAGTATTCAACAATCACAAGTTCCACAAAAAGGCAATCACAAGATCAGCAAAATACAATATCAAGTTCACCAATGAAAAATATGTGCAATGCAATGGAATACAATGTCAAATATAATGATGCATGCCTGACCTAGTGATACAGACCTGTGTCTCTCAGTATGGGACCCATGGGGGATATATCTGTCCATTCATATATCGTAGCATACGACATGAACCTCGATAATAGTAACCATCACGGCACGTGATACGTTTCTCGAAATATAGTATATATCACGGTGCACGATATGTCCCGCGAAATGGTACATCCTTTTTAAGTTCTCATTCTTTCTCAATACACATAATACTTGTCACAACCATGTATTAAAATAATGCAAATGACATGCTCAGACAAATAAAAAGGATATGACCATTTTCATAACACTGCATAATAACAACATCAATAATGACTCAACAAGCCTTTCAAATCATTCTACGTTATCAACATCACACACAAGCAATTATTCACATTGCCTTTTATTACCCTTTGTTTTCATCATTAGTATTAATCTTGTGGATGAGTCAACCCATCACCAAGTCTCATTACTCCAAAACATATACCACAAGGAAATACACACATTTCATACACTTAACAACGGTTTAGAAATCCACATGCCTTAGCCAATCGAATAATTACTCCAGAACTTGAGCCTTCCTTTTCCTTTGAGTTGCCAAATTATTGCAATATATTCAATTATATATATTAACAATAAGGTTTCAAAACTAATAACATTCATACTACGATGTGTTTAGATTTGACCCAAAAATTCACCCAAATTTATAATGAAGTCCCTAAATCTTGGTGTCAATTAACATTTCAACTATCATATCTTTCAAGTGTCAAGCCTAGGGTTAAGTTTCAACTTCTCCAAACACTAAAACATTAATAGCTTTCATGTAATATAATACACCTGATATTTAATTACTTATACCAATATACCAAACTTGAATTATAACTTGATAGATATAAGAAAATTGTGGACCAAAACTAAATCCATAATCATTATGTATATAAACGGACCACTGTGTAAGATAGTTAGAACAATTTATTTCATCTACAATTATTTTTCCATAATTACCTAATGATTGGCACTAAAATTTTATAAGTTTAAATCAATATAGCATATACAAAGTTGGACAATAAATTTTTCAACTTAGTTTTCTCTCCTTTCCCTAACCCACCATTATAATTATGATATATTGTTACTTCACTAAGTAACTCTTAAAATATAATTAACATATATAAATATTTAACTTCAATATGTTGGATTCCTCAAAACCTCATCACTTTTATTAATTGACACCAATTGATAAAAACAATTTAACTATTTGGGTATTAATAATATATACCCAAATTGCCAACAGATTTTACTAAAAAATTAAGTTGGTAAGTATTCTACTGACAAACTACCAACATATTTCTAACTGAATTATATTTTAAAACTTAACAATGAAATTTTAACAGATTACCAACAACTAAGTATTTTAGTTGGAAAATACGGCGGAAAAAAATGGCGTCAAATTTACCAACTTCTATTAATGGATTGTCAATTGAAATATTACTAATACACACTTTTTGTTCGTAATATTACGAACAAAGTATATATCGGTTGGTAAATATGACAAAAAATTTATTTATTTAATTTATAAAAATAATTACCAAAGAATTACTTGCCAAACATTTATCAACGACAAGATTGTATTGCTAAATTTACCAACCAAATATAAATGTGTTGTTAAATTAGTAACGAGATGTAATTTGTTGGTAAACTTGCAAACCAATATCCAATCAGTTGGAAATTTTACCAACTAATAAAGATTGTAGTTAGTAAATTACTAACATTATTAAAATAGTTGATAATATATCAATCGATCATTAATCCATTGATAAAATTTACCAACATATTAATTATGAGTAGGTAATATTACATATGAATGTTAAGTTGGATAGTAACTATTATCAAGTGTGATAAAATTTATTGATAAATTATTATTTACTAACTTATATTTGAATAGTTGGTATATTTATCAGTTGAAGTTAAATTTTTTTATAAATCAACATCTAGTATTAAAATAATAAGTAAATCTAACAATACAACATTAAATCAATATTTTACACCAAATTTAAGCTTTAATGATAGATGTCAATTGTTATTTTGTAAATAATCTAGCATCTAATAATAAATTTGTCTTTACTTCTATAATGTAACATTCACTAATAATTAAAGGGGGGGGGGGGGGAACCTTATATCAATGGGAGTCAGGTGACACTGTTTCGTTGAAATTTTTTAGTATATATATATATATATATATATATATGCAAATTTTTGAAAAAAAAACATATATGTATTATTAATGACACTCCTTATATAATTAAGGGAGCACTTTGGATTGTTGGTCAGCGCCGTGATATACATATACACATATATATATCTATATATCTATATATATATATATATAAAATCTGGAAAAAAAATATAAACAAACATATAAATATTATTAATGATACTCCTTATATAATTAAGGGAGCGCTTTGGGTTGTTGGTCAGCGTCGTGAATGAAGGGTCATGCGTCACAAGTAATGTCCTCTCTCCTCCCTCTCCATATTTCCCTCGTCTCCCCTCTCTCTCCCAATCTCGTTTGCCTCTCTTCTTGTAACGACCTGTTTAGTCGTTTTGAGCAGCAGATTTTATTTCTGGAAAAATAGGCTGAGGCGATGGACCCCACGACGGACCGTCATGGGCACGACAGACCGTCGCAGGGTCTCGTTTCAAAACACTTAGAAAATCTGAGATTGGGTACTGAAAATCGACTCTCTGAACTTCGTAACGGAATGGCAGGACGGACCGTCACAGGTGTGACGGACCGTCACAGACCCTTGGTGGAAATTTGGGTCTTCTAACTATGCGACGGACAGCAGGACGGACCATCGCAGGCGCGACGGCCCGTCACGGGCTACGCAATCCCAGTTCGGGTCGGATTTCTTTATACGTTTTAAGGGACGTTTTTGACTATTCCTGCTTTAATTATAAAGTTAGTGGGTTAATGTTAATAAGTCTAATTACTTGGGGGTTAAAAGAGGTAACCATAAGTTAATTAGTGGGTTATTATTGCCATCTTTTATTCTTAATTATATACTAATTAGGGTAAAAGAAAGAGGGTTTGAATAAGAAAAATAAGAAAGAACAAAGAGAGACAGAAAAAGAAAGAGAACGAGTAGAGAGAGAGACAAACGAAGAGGATAGCAAGGATTCTGAGAAGATAGCTTGTTGATCGCAATTCTTCGGTGGAGGTAGGTTATGGTTATTTTTATGCTATTCGTAGTAAACACTTAATAGCGAATGATATGTATTGGTAGTATTGTAAACTCTTCTATATGCTTAATTGTATGCTTGCATGAATGTGATTATGAAATTGTGATATAATAAGCATGATGAAGCTATTGAATCCTAAATCTTGAAAAGAAACCCTAATCTACTTTGTTAATGATGATGCCTTGGTATAAAAGAATGCTTGATGAACGAAAGTAGTGAGATTAGGGGATCGGGTGCCACGTTCCGGTACCAGGATAGTATATGAGGATCGGAGTGTCACGTTCCTACACCAGGATAGTATATGGATCGGGTGCAACGTTCCGGTACCAGGATAGAATATGAGGATCGGGTGCCACGTTCCGGTACCAGGATAGAATATGAGGATCGGAGTGTCACGTTCCGACACCAGGATAGAATATGGATCGGGTGCCACGTTCCGGTACCAGGATAGAATATGGATGGGGTGCCACGTTCCGGTACCAGGATAGAATACGAGGATCGGAGTGTCACGTTCCGACACCAGGATAGTATATGGATCGGGTGCCACGTTTCGGTACCAGGATAGAAGATGAGGATCGGGTGCCACATTCCGGTACCAGGATAGAATATGAGGATCGGAGTGTCACGTTCCGACACCAGGATAGAATATGGATCGGGTGCCACGTTCCGGTACCAGGATAGAATATGGGTCGAGTGCCACGTTCCGGTACCAGGATAGAATATGAGGATCGGAGTGTCACGTTCCGACACCAGGATAGCATATGAGGAGCGGAGTGTCACGTACCGACACGAGGGGAATAAAGATAATGAATCTTGAAAGATGATAATATATTCAAATCTAATGAACCTAATTCCCAAACGAGTATGATGAGGAGGCGTTAGTCCTCATCGATGTGCTTGGTGTTGTAACCAAGGGTTATGGTAACTGTAAATGCTGCATGCTAAGGATATTAGTTGATTTTATGATATTGCTTAATATATACTGTTTTCTATTTTGAGTTGGCCGATGATATCTACTCAGTACCCGTGTTTTGTACTGACCCCTACTTTTATGTTTTCTTCTTGTTTATTTGTGGAGTGTAGCAAACGTGCCGTTGTCTTCGACTCAACAGTAATTCAAGCCAGTCTTACTACATCGGAAATTCAGGGTGAGCTAATGCTTCTAGCTTGGACTGGATCTTCTTCTTCAAGTCTTGATGCCTTGAACTTCCGGCATGGACTAGCTTCTTATGTATTTTTAGCTTTTAGAATACTCTTAGTTTAGTCATTTGATCATAGATGTTCTTGTGGTGATGACTTCCAGATTTTGGGGATAATAATAGTTATTGATTTTATTAATGAGTTAAGTCTTCCGCATTACTTTCTGTTGATATTATATTGAAATGTTAAGGTTTAGATTGGTTGGTTCGCTCACATAGGAGGGTAAAATGTGGGTGCCAGTCGCGGCCCGATTTGGGTCGTGACAAACTTGGTATCAGAGCATTAGGTTTGTCGGTCTCATCACACAAGAACGAGTCTAGTAGAGTCTTAAGGAACGGTAGGGGCACGCCTTTACTTTACTTTGAGAAGCTATAAGACTTTAGGAAAATTCCATTCTTTCATTCTTTCTTTCGTGCTATTACTTGGGTCCAATTGGTATCTAGGTGATACAAATTGGTATCTGACCATCTTCACTCTATTTCGCAGATGGTTAGAACTAGAGCAACAACCGCGCCAGCACTAGCACCGGCGGGACAGGGTGCGTCTGAACCAGCCACTGGGGCTGTAGCCAGAGGAAGAATAGCGGCAAGAGGCCGTGGGAGAGGTCGTGGGAGGACGTCCTCTAGAGGTAGAGGACGAGCACCTAGCCCATCAGATACTAGGGCAGTGACTCCTCCACCGACTGAAGAGGTAGTGAGAGAGGGTGAGGAAGGGGAAACTGAACAAGTACAGAATGAGGGATTGCCTCCCCAACCTACCCCAGACATGATCAATCAGGTTCTTGCTTATCTTAGCGGGTTATCTGATCAGGGTCAGGCACCTCCAGTGTTTTCTGCACCAGCACCTCAGGCTCCGGAGGTACAACGTGCGGCTACTATGGCTCCCCGCATGGATGTTCCATTGGAAATAAGCACATTTCCACGTCTGACTACTGGGCCTATAATGACAAATGATCAGCATGAACTTTTCAGTAAGTTCTTGAAATTGAAAACTCCAGTCTTCAAGGGTGCTGAATCGGAGGATGCTTACGATTTTCTGGTTGACTGTCATGAGCTACTACACAAGATGGGTATAGTGGAACGGTTTGGTGTTGAGTTTGTGAGTTATCAGTTTCAAGGGAACGCCAAAATGTGGTGGCGGTCACAGGTTGAGTGTCAACCAACAGAGGTACCACCTATGACTTGGGCTTCATTCTCTAGTTTGTTTATGGAGAAGTATATCCCGCGGACTTTGAGGGATAGGAAAAGAGATGAATTCTTAAGTCTAGAGCAAGGTAGGATGTCGGTTACTGCATACGAGGCTAAGTTTCGTGCATTATCTCGGTATGCCACCCAACTATGTTTCAGTCCACAAGAGGGGATTCGCCGTTTTGTGAAGGAGTTGAGATCAGAGTTGCGGATTTCAGCTTTACAGGTAGCGGCTACAGCGAAATCTTTTCAAGAAGTGGTGGACTTCGTGGTAGAGGTGGAAGGAGTGCAGCCAGATGAATTCACCATGGCATCGACATCAAAGAGGTTTCGAAAGGGAGGTGAGTTTAATGGTTCTTACTCTAGAGGACAGGGTTCCGGAGGTTACTCAGTTCGACCCATTCAGTCTTCACTACAGACTGTAGTTGGGGGTCCACCTCCGACCGGTCAACACTTCTCTGAGAGACCTATGCAAGAACCCAGAGAGTGCTATGGATGTGGGGAGATAGGACATATTAAGAGATATTTTACAAAACAGAGTTACAGACCTCCAAATGTTAGAGGTAGAGGTGGTCATGGTAGAGGCCGTCATTCTGGAGGACGCGGTGGTCGAGGTAATGGTGGTCACCAAAACGGCCGGGGTGATGGGCAAACTGGAGCCACTACATCACAACATGGTAGGGGCAACGGACAGACAAGTAATGGGGCCCATTGCTACGCTTTTCCTGGGAGATCTGAAGCGGAGATATCAGATGCTGTCATCATAGGTAATCTTTTGATTTGTGATTGCATGGATTCTGTATTGTTTGATCCTGGATGCACATTTTCTTATGTATCTTCCTCATTTGCTAATGGTCTAAATTTACATTGTGAATTACTTGATATTCCTATTCGTGTTTCTACTCCGGTGGGTGAGTCTGTGGTAGTTGAAAAGGTATATAGGTCTTGTTTGGTGAACTTTGTGGGGAGCAACACTTATGTAGATTTGGTTATCTTAGAAATGGTTGATTTTGATGTAATTCTAGGTATGACTTGGCTTTCTCCGCAATTTGCGATCTTGGATTGTAATGCTAAAACGGTGACGTTAGCCAAGCTTGGAACAGATCCGTTAGTGTGGGAGGGTGACTACTCTTCCAGTCCGGTGCGTATCATCTCCTTTCTTCGTGCTAAGAAAATGGTTAGTAAAGGGTGTTTAGCTTTCTTGGCACATCTCAAGGATGACACTACCCAAGTGCCTTCGATTGAGTCGGTTTCGGTGGTCCGTGAGTTTCTGGATGTGTTCCCTGCAGATCTTCCTGGTATGCCACCAGATAGGGACATTGACTTCTGTATTGATCTTGAACCGGGTACTCGCCCCATTTCTATACCCCCTTATAGAATGGCTCCCGCGGAGTTAAGAGAGTTAAAAGCCCAACTTCAAGAGTTGTTGAGCAAAGGCTTCATTAGACCAAGTGCATCTCCTTGGGGTGCTCCGGTTTTGTTTGTAAAGAAGAAGGATGGGAGTTTTCGGATGTGCATAGACTACCGGCAGTTGAACAAGGTAACTATTAAGAACAAGTATCCTCTTCCTCGCATTGATGACTTGTTCGATCAGTTACAAGGTGCTTGTGTCTTCTCTAAGATTGACTTGAGATCCGGTTATCATCAATTGAAAATACGGGCAACGGATGTGCCAAAGACTGCTTTTCGAACTAGGTATGGGCATTACGAATTTGTAGTGATGTCTTTTGGTCTTACGAATGCCCCTGCTGCGTTCATGATCTTGATGAACGGGATTTTTAAGCCATATCTGGATCTATTTGTGATCGTATTTATTGATGATATATTGGTATACTCAAAGAGTAAGAAGGAACATGAAGAGCATTTAAGAATGGTATTGGAAATGTTGAGGGAGAAAAAGCTTTATGCCAAGTTCTTTAAGTGTGAGTTTTGGCTAGATGCAGTGTCCTTCTTGGGGCACGTGGTTTCTAAGGATGGAGTGATGGTGGATCCTTCTAAGATTGAGACAGTGAAGAATTGGGTAAGACCTACTAATGTGTCAGAAATAAAGAGCTTTGTTGGGTTAGCTAGCTACTACCGCCGATTTGTCAAGGGATTCTCTTCTATTGCTTCCCAATTGACGAACTTGACTAAGCAGAATGTTCCATTTGTATGGTCAGATGAGTGTGAGGAAAGCTTTCAGAAGCTCAAGACTCTGTTGACTACCGCACCAATTCTCACCTTGCCAGTGGAAGGTAAGAATTTCATTGTCTATTGTGATGCATCCTATTCGGGTTTGGGTGCAGTGCTAATGCAAGAGAAGAATGTGATTGCTTATGCTTCAAGACAATTAAAAGTGCATGAACGTAACTATCCAACTCATGATTTGGAATTGGCCGCGGTAGTGTTTGCATTAAAGCAATGGAGACACTATCTATATGGGGTTAAGTGTGAGGTCTACACGGATCATCGTAGCCTTCAGTATGTCTTTACTCAGAAAGATTTGAACTTAAGACAGAGGAGATGGATGGAGTTACTAAAGGACTACGATATCACTATCTTGTATCATCCGGGAAAAGCGAACGTTGTGGCAGATGCTTTAAGTAGAAAAGCGGGAAGCATGGGAAGTCTAGCTCACTTGCATGTTTCTAGACGTCCATTGGCTAGAGAGGTTCAGACTCTGGCTAACGACTTGATGAGGTTAGAAGTAAATGAGAAGGGTGGATTGTTGGCTAGTGTGGAGTCAAGATCCTCTTTTCTTGACAAGATTAAGGGAAAACAGTTTAATGATGAAAAATTGATCCGGATCCGAGATAAAGTGTTGAAAGGAGAGGCTAAAGAAGTGACAATCGATGAGGAAGGTGTTATGAGAATCAAGGGAAGGGTATGTGTACCCCGAGTTGATGATTTGATCAACACTATTTTGACAGAGGCTCATAGTTCAAGGTATTCTATACATCCGGGTGCAACCAAGATGTACCGCGACCTAAAGCAACACTATTGGTGGAGTAGAATGAAGCGAGATATTGTGGATTTTATTGCCAAATGTCCAAACTGTAAACAAGTAAAATATGAACACCAAAGGCCCGGAGGAACACTTCAGAGAATGCCCATTCCGGAATGGAAGTGGGAGAGAATTGCAATGGATTTTGTGGTTGGTCTTCCAAAGACATTGGGAAAGTTTGATTCTATTTGGGTAATTGTTGATAGGTTAACAAAGTCTGCTCACTTCATTCCGGTCAAGGTGACTTACAATGCAGAGAAGTTAGCCAAACTTTACATCTCGGAAGTGGTGCGATTGCATGGGGTTCCACTCTCCATTATATCAGATAGAGGTACGCAGTTTACTTCTAAGTTTTGGAAAACATTGCATGCGGAATTGGGTACTAGGTTGGACCTTAGTACTGCGTTCCATCCTCAGACCGATGGTCAGTCTGAGCGAACGATTCAAGTGTTGGAGGATATGCTTCGTGCATGTGTGATAGAGTTTGGTGGCCATTGGGATAGCTTCTTACCCTTAGCAGAGTTCTCCTACAATAATAGCTATTACTCAAGCATTGATATGGATCCATTTGAAGCATTGTATGGTAGGAGATGTAGGTCCCCCATTGGTTGGTTTGATGCATTTGAGGTTAGACCTTGGGGTACGGACCTTTTGAGGGATTCATTAGAGAAAGTGAAATCTATTCAAGAAAAGTTGTTAGCGGCGCAAAGTAGGCAAAAGGAATATGCAGATCGAAAGGTTAGAGACTTGGAGTTCATGGAGGGTGAACAAGTCTTGTTGAAGGTTTCGCCAATGAAAGGGGTGATGCGGTTTGGTAAGCGAGGTAAACTTAGCCCAAGGTATATTGGTCCATTTGAAGTACTTAAGCGATTAGGGGAGGTGGCTTATGAGTTAGCCTTGCCTCCAGGGCTGTCCGGAGTGCATCCGGTATTCCATGTGTCGATGTTGAAAAGATACCATGGGGACAGAAACTACATTATCCGTCGGGATTCAGTTTTACTTGATGAGAATTTTTCTTATGAGGAGGAACCTGTTGCCATTCTAGATAGAGAAATTCGCAAGTTGATATCAAGGGAGATTGCATCCATCAAAGTTCAATGGAAAAATCGACCCGTTAAAGAAGCCACTTGGGAGAAGGAGGCAGATATGCGGGAAAGATACCCACATCTGTTTACAGATTCAGGTACTCCTTTTCGCCCTTGTTTTCCTTCTTGTGATCGTTCGGGGACGAACGATGGGTAAATTGGTATCTATTGTAACGACCTGTTTAGTCGTTTTGAGCAGCAGATTTTATTTCTGGAAAAACAGGCTGAGGCGACGGACCCCACGACGGACCGTCATGGGCATGACAGACCGTCGCAGGGTCTCGTTTCAAAACACTTAGAAAATCTGAGATTGGGTACTGAAAATCGACTCTCTGAACTTCGTAACGGAATGGCAGGACGGACCGTCACAGGTGTGATGGACCGTCACAGACCCTTGGTGTAAATTTGGGTCTCTGAACTATGCGACGGACAGCATGACGGACCGTCGCAGGCGCGAAGGCCCGTCACGGGCTACGCAATCCCAGTTCGGGTCGGATTTCTTTATACGTTTTAAGGGACGTTTTTGACTATTCCTACTTAAATTATAAAGTTAGTGGGTTAATGTTAATAAGTCTAATTACTTGGGGGTTAAAAGAGGTAACCTTAAGTTAATTAGTGGGTTATTATTGCCATCTTTTATTCTTAATTATATACTAATTAGGGTAAAAGAAAGAGGGTTTGAATAAGAAAAATAAGAAATAACAAAGAGAGACAGAAAAAGAAAGAGAACGAGTAGAGAGAGATAAACGAAGAGGATAGCAAGGATTCTGAGAAGATAGCTTGTTGATCGCAATTCTTCGGTGGAGGTAGGTTATGGTTATTTTTATGCTATTCGTAGTAAACTCTTAATAGCGAATGATATGTATTGGTAGTATTGTAAACTCTTCTATATGCTTAATTGTATGCTTGCATGAATGTGATTATGAAATTGTGATATAATAAGTATGATGAAGCTATTGAATCCTAAATCTTGAAAAGAAACCCTAATCTACTTTGTTAATGATGATGCCTTGGTATAAAAGAAGGCTTGATGAACAACGAAAGTAGTGAGATTAGGGGATCGGGTGCCACGTTCCGCTACCAGGATAGAATACGAGGATCGGAGTGTCACGTTCCGACACCAGGATAGTATATGGATCGAATGCCACGTTCCGGTACCAGGATAGAATATGAGGATCGGGTGCCACGTTCCGGTACCAGGATAGAATATGAGGATCGGAGTGTCACGTTCCGACACCGAGATAGAATATGGATCGGGTGCCATGTTCCGGTACCAGGATAGAATATGGATCGGGTGCCACGTTCCGGTACCAGGATAGAATACGAGGATCGGAGTGTCACGTTCCGACACCAGGATAGTATATGGATCGGGTGCCACGTTTCGGTACCAGGATAGAAGATGAGGATCGGGTGCCACGTTCCGGTACCAGGATAGAATATGAGGATCGGAGTGTCACGTTCCGACACCAGGATAGAATATGGATCGGGTGCCACGTTCCGGTACCAGGATAGAATATGGATTGGGTGCCACGTTCCGGTACCAGGATAGAATACGAGGATCGGAGTGTCACGTTCCGACACCAAGATAGTATATGGATCGGGTGCCACGTTTCGGTACCAGGATAGAAGATGAGGATCGGGTGCCACATTCCGGTACCAGGATAGAATATGAGGATCGGAGTGTCGCGTTCCGACACCAGGATATAATATGGATCGGGTGCCACGTTCCGGTACCAGGATAGAATATGGATCGAGTGCCACGTTCCGGTACCAGGATAGAATATGAGGATCGGAGTGTCACGTTCCGACACCAGGATAGCATATGAGGAGCGGAGTGTCACGTACCGATACGAGGGGAATAAAGATAATGAATCTTGAAAGATGATAATATATTCAATTCTAATGAACCTAATTCCCAAACGAGTATGATGAGGAGGCGTGAGTCCTCATCGATGTGCTTGGTGTTGTAACTAAGGGTTATGGTAACTGTAAATGCTGCATGCTAAGGATATTAGTTGATTTTATGATATTGCTTAATATATACTGTTTTCTATTTTGAGTTGGCCGATGATATCTACTCAGTACCCGTGTTTTGTACTGACCCCTACTTTTATGTTTTCTTCTTGTTTATTTGTGGAGTGCAGCAAACGTGTCGTTGTCTTCGACTCAACAGTAATTCAAGCCAGTCTTACTACATCGGAAATTCAGGGTGAGCTAATGCTTCTAGCTTAGACTGGATCTTCTTCTTCAAGTCTTGATGCCTTGAACTTCCGGCATGGACTAGCTTCTTATGTATTTTTAGCTTTTAGAATACTCTTAGTTTAGTCATTTGATCATAGATGTTCTTGTGGTGATGACTTCCAGATTTTGGGGATAATAATAGTTATTGATTTTATTAATGAGTTAAGTCTTCCGCATTACTTTCTGTTGATATTATATTGAAATGTTAAGGTTTAGATTGGTTGGTTCGCTCACATAGGAGGGTAAAATGTGGGTGCCAGTCGCGGCCTGATTTGGGTCGTGACACTTCTCCCTCTACCAATCTCACTTGCCATATATACATATGCATATGTATAATATACAATTATCTAACGTATATACTTATACAATTCATCTCTCTCCCATTCTCTGTTCTCTGTCCCTTGTTTCTTTCCTCACTCTTTTAATCTTGCTCGCCTCTCTCCTCACTCGTCAATCTTGTTTTCCATATATACAAATGCATATGTATAAAATACAATTATCTAATCGATATATGTATACAATTATACTCACCTCTCTCCCGCTCTCTACGTTTTATCATCGCCTCTCTCCTCCTCTCCCAATCTCACTCGCCTCTCTCCTTTCTTTCTTAATCTCGCTTGCCATATACACAAATAGACATGCATAATAAATAATTATCTAGCAAATATAAAATTCACTCTCTCCCACTCTCTACCCTCTCTCGCTTGCCTCTCACCTCTCTCTCTCTCTCTCTCAGGCTCGCTCGTCTTTCTCATCCCTATAATATATAGCTACGAATAATAATTATTAAAGTATAGCTATGGAGCATAATTGGGATACTTTTTAGTGGTTATATGCGAATTTCTCTCTCTCTCTCTATCTATTTATCTATCTATCTATCTATCTATCTATCTATCTATCTATCTATCTATCTATCTATCTATCTATATATATATATATATATATATATATATATATATATACACACACTATTTTTTATTTCAATTCATGTGACACAAATATAATCTAGAGAGGTAACAAAATTTAGATATTTTAAGTTGTTAACTGTTATGATTTATAATACTTTTTAAAATAGTATATGTTATTTTATTTGTCACAATTAACGTGTGATAAATTTCAAAAGTCAACTAAATTTTGTATGTCTTTAATCTTTTATTTTGTTAAATATTGTGATTTATTTGTTATCTCATCATCTAGCTCTTTTCTAGAGACTTACATAAATAAAATAACAAGTAAATAAATGTATATAGAAAATTAAAACAAAGTGAAAGAGTAATAAATAAGATGTTTTTCTAGCTCGAGTTAATGACTATTTTCTAAAAAAATTAATGAAAATTGTAAAGACCTTCAAACTGAAGTGTGTGCAGCCATTGATGAAGTTGCAAACTTCCCTGCAAACTTCCCTGAACGAGAATGAAAACCAAGACTAACAATACAAGGCTTTGTGATTGAAATGTGGAAGTTTTTGATTCCTTTCATTCATCACTTATGATATGTATATATACACATGTGATTAAATGAATCAAGCAAGTGGAAGATAATAACTAACTAACCAACTAGTTTGTTATGTAACTAACCATCACAACAAGCAACTATAAAATGGAAATACAACTAACTAACTAACTTGAAACTAGTAATGTACACTATTTAATTATGAGTTGTTAATACCCCTCCTCAAGTTGGAGGTGAGGATTTCACAGCCAACTTGTGCAAAATAGCTGAATGTTTAACGCCAGTAAGGACCTTAGTAAGTATGTCTGCAAGCTGATTGGAAGTAGACACATGATGCAAAGAGATCAACCTCTCCTGAAGTTTGTCACGTACAAAATGACAATCCACCTCAATGTGTTTAAATCTCTCATGAAACACAGGATTCCGAGCAATGTGGATGGCAAATTGACATCACAATGAACACTAATAGGAGAGGAAATAGAGACAGTTAACTCATTGAGTAATCTGTGAATCCAAGTTAGTTCTCCCACGACTTTCCTGAGTGATCTATACTCTGCTTCTGCTGATGACAAGGAGACTGTCTATTGTTTCTTAGACTTCCAGCTAATAGGACTATTCCCAAGCAACACCAAATAGCCACTGACTGACCTCCTTGAATCTGGACATGATGCCCAATCTGAATCACAAAAAGCTTGAACTGTGCAATCAGGGTCCTTAGACAACTGCACTCCCAAGGTAGTATCTTGTTTGAGGTATCTAAGCAGATGATAAGCTGCTTGTAAGTGTGGAGCTCGTGGATCTTGCATGAATTGGCTTAAGTGTTGAACACTAAAAGCTATGTCCAATCTTGTATTAGTTAAGAAGTTCAGCTTGCCTATCAACTTTCTATAGAAAGTAGGATCAGACAAAGGAGTTCCTTCCTTGGCTTTCAACTTAACAGTAGGATCTAAAAGAGAAGATAAAGGTGTATAATTGAAACAATCATATTCTTTGAGTAAGTCTAAGATGAACTTCCTTTGAGAAATAAGTACTCCATCTGTTGTATCAAGTATCTCCAGGCCAAGAAAATAATGAAGCCTTCCAAGATCTTTGATTTTAAAGGTGTTATCCAGATATGTTTTCAGATGTGCAATCTCAGTTGTGTCTGTGCCTGTTAAAATAACATCATCCACATACACTGCAACAAATACTGCCAAGGAGCCTTCCTTTCTGTAAAATAGAGAGTGATCAAATTGTGAATGAGAGTAACCTCTGGATGATAATGCCTCAGTTAGCTTAGAGTACCACTGCCTACTTGCTTGTTTAAGACCATAAAGAGACTTTTTCAATTTACAAACCAGTCCTGAATCAGGTACCTCAAGTCCTGGAGGTAGTTTCATGTAAACTTCTTCATGAAGATCTCGATGAAGAAATGCATTATTTACATCAAGTTGAAACATGTTCCACCCTTTCTTCACTGCACATGCTATCAATGTTCTCACTGTAGTCATCTTAACCACAGGTGAATAAGTCTCAGTGTAGTCAATTCCAGCCTGCTGTGTATACCCTTTCACAACTAGTCGTGCCTTGAATCTTTCTATGCTTCCATCTGCTTTGTGTTTTACTTTATATACCCACCTACATCCAACTGCTTGTTTGTTGGGTGGTAAAGTAACAAGATCCCAAGTATCATTAGCATACAGTGCTTCAAATTCTTGTATCATAGCCTTTTGCCATGCAGGATTTAGTGATGCCTCCTCATATGATGATGGCTCACTATCATGACAAATATTTTCAACAAGTTGGTAAACAATGCAGTAAGTGATAAATTGTTGTTGAGAGTTGTGTTGGATGTGTTAGAGTTAACTGATTTCAATTTTGGGATATTGACAACATAATCTTTTAAATGTGATGGTATTTTATTTTCCCTATGAGATCTTCTCTGTACTATTATGGAAGTATTATGTTGAGAAGGAGTTGAAGAAGTAATAGAAGTAGTGGAAGGTATATCAGAATTTTGAGTAATGTGAGTAGGTAGATGAGAAGGAGTTGTATCAGTCACATTGTCATAATTATTTACACAGTTCTTATACGAATCTAAAACAGTATAATCTGGAGAAGAAAAAGACTTCAAAACAGAAGGAAAAGAAGAACTTTCAGTTGACAAAGTAAAAGGAAAGACATGTTCATGGAAAATTACATCCCTTGAGATATGTATCTTCTTTGTAGCTAGATTCATTACCTTGTAGCCTTTAGTTCCAAAAATATATCCTAAGAAAACATGTGGAGTGGTCCTTGGCTCAAACTTATCTCTAAGTACCTTTGGGACAGTAGGGTAACAAAGACAACCAAAGGATCTAAGCTGACTGTAGTTTGGTTTCTTATTGTATAATACCTCATATAGACACTTATTTTTCAAGTAACTTGATGGTAGTCTGTTAATAATGTGTGTAGCTGTTAGAACACACTCTCCCCAGTACCTTATAGGTAGTTTAGATTGGAATAAAAGAGCTCTAGCTGTTTTCAGTAAATATTTATGTTTTCTTTCCACTATACTATTTTGTTGAGGTGTGTATGGACAGGTCTTCTGGTGAACTATCCCTTTGGATATAAGAAACTGGTGTGTTTCATTATTAGTAAATTCCAGCCCATTATCTGTTCTAATGCTTTTAAGAGTGGTACTAAACTGATTCTCTATGATGACTATAAAATTTTTCAAAACTTGTAGAGCATTGCTCTTAGTACTTAAAAGATGTGTCCAAGTTGTTCTGCTGTAATCATCTACCAAAGTAATGAAATATTTGTAGTTGTCATAAGTGGATATATGATAAGGTCCCCATAAGTCAATATGTAACAGTTCAAAAATAGACTTGGTTTGGCTTGTGCTATGACTAAAAGGTAGTCTTTGTTGTCTTGACATTGTACAAATATTGCAGCAGAAAGGTTGTTTGGGATAAAAATTGACTGGTAATCCAGTGATGCTTTTCATCTTAACAAAAGGTACATGGCCAAGTCTGTTGTGCCACAACAAATCTACATTATCTCCAGAGTTGTGATCAGCCATAACATTCATATTAAAAGAAGATTTACATTTGAAAGTAACAGGATTAGAAGCTAACACTTTGTATTGGTCATGAGAATAGGAACTAGAATTACATGTTTCACTTCTAATGGAACTAGAAAGAAGACTATTATTGGGAAAAAAACAGCATATTTGACATGTATTGACTTTATCAGAAGTCTTCAAGCATTTTGTGCATAAGAAGTAAAGTCCATCTCTACAATTACCAAGAACCTGTGGCCTCTTCACTAAAGGGGCCTGCAATAGACACAATGCATTAGTGAACAAGACTATGCATTTCATTTTACTAGTTAGTGAGTGAACTGAAACTAGATTATACTTAAAAGAAGGCACATATAAGACTTGATGTAAAGTAATACTAGATGTGACTGGTACATCTCCAAACTCTGTTACTTTGACTTTGTATCCATTTGGAAGAGAAACTAGTATAGGAATAGGCAGAGTTTTGATATTGATTAGAGAGTTTTTACTAAAGGTTATGTGGTTTGATGCTCCTGAGTCAATGATCCATAGATTTGCACTTGATTCAAAACATTTGCATGATAGGTTGTCAAAAACAGTAGAGGAAGAACAAACCACAGTACCTGCAAAGTTCATTGATCCAGCAGCCACACCAGAAGCATTATTGTTGGCACTAGTATCTTCTCCCACATTCTCATTTTTGAAATGTTGCAGTAGATTCATGATCTGTCCATATTGTTCCTTTGTGAAGTTAATATTCTTTAGAACATCACCTTGAAATTGTGATTGTTCTTCTCCATTAGCAGGTACCATATCACCTACAGAACCATGTACATTTGCTACCACTCTCCTTCCTTTGTAATTTGAGCCTTGTTGTCTAAAGCCCTGACCACCATTGTAACTACCTGGTCTGTTATTGTTTTGAGGATACCCATGCAGCTTGTAACACTTATCCTTGATGTGTCCAGGTCTTTTACAATAGTCACACACTATGACATTCCTGTTACTGTTGTTACTTGGATAGTGATTTCCTCCTGAACAACTGTTGGTATCACCAAGATTTCCATAGCCATTTCCATAATTGTTTCCTTGAAATTTTGTTCTAAAAGATCTTCCTCCATGACCTTTGTTATCAACAGCTTTAACATTCAAAGACACAGAATCTGTAGACATTCTACCAACAGGCTTGAACTCTCTTTATTTTTCCTCTTGGATTAACAATGAGAAAGCCTGGCCCATAGAAGGAAGAGGATTCATCAAGAGAATATTTCCTCTTATCACTGTGTACACTTCATTTAACCCCATAAGAAAATGAATCAGGCGCCTATCTTGCTCAGCCTTGAATATACTATCCTTTGCACCACACACACAGACACAACTGCAATGATTCTTCACATTCAAAGTATTCAACTCTTCCCATAACTTCTTCATTCTTGTGTAATAGACAGTAATGTCCAAAACTCCTTGTGTGAGATCATTTATCTCCTTTTGAATTTGATACAATTTCGCTCCATTGGTTTGATCATACCTATCTTCCAACTCCTTCCACAACTCAGCAGAATTGCTTACATACTCCACACTGTCTGAAACTTCTTTGACCAAAGAGTTTAGAATCCAAGATGTCAACATATCATCACACCTCTGCCATTGACGTAATTGAGGTGAATTGGTGCTTGGTTTCTCACAACTTCCATCAATGAAACATAACTTGTTCTTTACTGACAATGCTCTCATAACACCCCTTCTCCAGGTCCTATATCCTGTTCCATCAAACTGAACAGGAACAAGTATCATTCCTGGATTGTCTGAAGGATGCACATATCCCTCAGATGCAGACGTGGATGTAGTAGTTTCGATAGCCATTACAACTATGACTATTATGAACTATTCGATAAGGAAAAAGAAAGAGAGCAAAGATGAACTTTCAGAAAGAAATCAAAATGTATTAACACAGCGACTTCCAACTCTGTTTATCGATCGAGAATCAATAAAAAATGAGTAACCAAAGAATTAAGAAAAGAGCAATTAACCGTGTGCTCTGATACCATGTAAAGACCTTCAAACTGAAGTGTGTGCAGCCATTGATGAAGCTGCAAACTTCCCTGCAAACTTCCCTGAACGAGAATGAAAACCAAGACTAACAATACAAGGCTTTGTGATTGAAATGTGGAAGTTTTTGATTCCTTTCATTCATCACTTATGAGATGTATATATACACATGTGATTAAATGAATCAAGCAAGTGGAAGATAATAACTAACTAACCAACTAGTTTGTTATGTAACTAACCATCACAACAAGCAACTATAAAATGGAAATACAACTAACTAACTAACTTGAAACTAGTAATGTACACTATTTAATTATGAGTTGTTAATAAAAATTACAAAAGCCCTATTTCTGAATATACCCTTAACGACCCCAAGCAACTCTAGTTAGTTTGTTATCTAAAAGAAAGTATCCAGACTCTTAGGGATCGTTTGGTGTGAGGGATAAAATATATAGTTTTGGGATAAAAAAAATAGCTATTGGATATTAGTTTGGTGTCTTTTTCTTTGACATGTTTGAGATAATTTATTCTACCATTTATACCATAGTGATGGGATAAATTATTCTATATACAAGGTGAGAGGATAACTAATCTACAATAATTTATTTTGAGATAACTAGTTTCCAACCGAACGACTCGTACGTAGTCAATAATAATTAACCCAACTCAATTGGTACACCCAAGTCAAGTGGAAAAATAATGAAACCCGCTTCAAGTATGTAAATAATTAAAAGCATTTAATGTTAAAAAGCATACATATATGCGTGGTCTTTTGTCTAATCCATTAGATAAAATAAGAGAATTATCTTATTAAATTAAATAAATTATTGAAGAAAAAACTAAAAAAGAATATATAATGTAACAAAAGCCAAGAGAACTAAAGCAAAGAGCAGATTGTCTCCATCTTCATCTTAGCTGAGTAAATTTGGAGAAGGTCGGTTATTGCAATCCATGACTGCAAATCTCACTCCTAAGGTAAGAACTTTTTGAATCTCATTTCGAACCAGAAAATCTCCAACATCAACATTCAAAATAATTTTGGAGAGCTGATGGTTTGCCCTTTTTCGAATCTTCCAGATCTTTATCCGTCCTAAACTAGGAGAATCTCCCAGATCTTTATCCGTCCTAATCTTGGAGAGCTGATGAATTATAAATTTGCTGCATCAGATTGGAAATTGCATGTCTCCATCGACCCATCGCTACAGTTTCATAGTTCATCACATTGGCACATCTAAATTGGAGAGCTACAAATCGCTATATATGATGAGATATACAAATCTCATAGAGTGGAGAGTTACAGATGAAGGAAAAATTCACATCAGCTGTAAATTTCCTAAATTTGCAACTCAAGCTCTATCTATCAGATGCATCAATTTCTGCTAAAATGACCCATATTGGTGCGGTATGCCTTGTTACTCATTCATCATCTTTTTGTCTAAATAATTGCATGTGTTGCTTGTTTTGTGCTGATATAGTTATTGTGTAGACTACGAAGCTTGTTCTGATTCTTGCAATTTTTTTAATTTTGTAATAGGACTTTGTTGGAGTCATTTTAGGAGTAAAGGTTATTATTTAGTTATTATATACATTCTACATACCTGCTGTAAAAAATAGTTCTAGTTTAAATTTCAAACAAATAACATTCTTCTCAGTTTCATTTTCTGTCATACTACAAATTTCTTCTTTTCAATTCTCTGTGAACTTTTATTTCACTATTTGCCCTTCTCACATTATCAGAAAAGAAGTTTACAAGTAAAATGAGTTCAAATCGTCAATGGATGTACAAAAGAGTAACAAAAGGTCTGTATGATCCTGAATTCCTAAGAGCTGTACAACAATTTATTGAGTTCGCTATGAATCATCCAGAAGGAAGGGATGGTGAGAGACTAAGGTGCCCATGTAACCGAAAGAAATGTCAGAATAGAAACTTTGAAAATGTTCATATTGTCCATGGGTATTTATTAAAAAAAGGTTTTTTACCAGGATATCATGTATGGTATTTGCATGGAGATAGTGAAGTTGCAGAAACTATAGATCAAAATGAAAGAATGCACAACTTAAAACATACTATGAATAACCTGCTGGTTGATGTTAGTGAATTTGATGATTCTGGACCTAGTACGTCTTATCATAGAATGGTTCGTGAGGTTGCTGGTCCCGCATTTGTTCCAGATGATATGGAGGAATTACCTTGAAGCCTAACATTTTAATGATATGATTGATTCTGCAAATCAAGAAGTGTGGCCTTCACACACTCAAAATTAGCAGTTGTTGCTCGTTTGTTGCATATAAAGGTTGAACATCACCTCTCTGTAAGATGATCTGATGATATTTATCAATATGTGAATGAGATGATTCCTCCTGATAATGTGATGCCAAAAAATTTCTATGAAACTAAAAAGTTAATGAGGGGGAATGAACATGCCTGTTGAAAAAATTCATTCTTGTGTTAATGCATGCATGATTTACTGGGGAGAGGATAGTGAACTTGTAAATTGCAAGTTTTGTAGTCATCCCAGGTATAAGCCTACAAGTCAAAGATATATTCAGAAGAAAAATCGTGTACCATTCAAACAGATGTATTACTTTCCTCTTACTCAACGACTGCAACGAATGTATGCTTCCACAGCAACTGCTTCACACATGCGATGGCACGCTGAACATGAACTTGAGGAAGGTGTGATGCGTCACTGTTCAGATGCACCTGCATGGAAGCACTTTGATAAGATGCATCCATCTTTTTTAGAGGAAAGTCGTAATGTTAGATTGGGACTGTCCAGCGATGGGTTTCAGCCATTTGGTCAAACAGGAAAGCAATTTTCATCTTGGCCAATAATTGTGACACCATACAACTTGCCTCCTTGGATGTGTATGAAAGATCCATATTTATTTTTATCTGTTATAGTTCCTGGACCAAAGAATCCTAAGCAGCAACTAGATGTTTTCTTGCAGCCTTTGATTTCTGAGTTGAAGAACCTATGGAATATAGGTGTCAACACATATGATATCTCTAAGAAGAAAAATTTTCAAATGCGAGCTGAGCTGCACTGATGTGGACAATCAGTGACTTTCCTGCATATTCAATGTAGTCTGGATGGAGTACTGCAGGCAGGCTAGCCTGTCCATACTGTATGGAGAATTTTGATGCTTTTACTTTGACAAAGAGTGGCAAGCAGTCCTGGTTTGACAACCACTGTAAGTTTCTGCTGCTGAATCATCCATACAGAAAGGATAAGAACTCATTTAGAAAGAACAGGGTATTAACCATGCCGCCTACCCTATTACGGTCAGGGGAAGATGTCTTAAAAGAGATAGAAGAACTAGTACTTAAAAAGGTAACAGAACTTGGGGATGATATTATTAATCGTCAGATTGATAAGTTTTCTAGTTGGAAGAAGAGAGCACATTATGGGATTTGCCATATTGGAGTACCAATCTTTTTCGGCATAATCTAGATGTAATGCACACTCTCTTCTCTCTCTACGCTTCCACCCCAAAATTGGTATCAGAGCTAGTTAATTAAATAATTATGGAAAACAAACCAACTATGTCGGAAGAACTACAAAAACAGGTATACTATTTTATACTTATGAGTAGCTAAATTAATTTATTCCTGAAAATCTCTTGTTAATTAGAATTGTTTATCATGCTTGAATAATGTTATAATAACCATCTTTAGAAAGTTTGCTACAGAAATATTTTTCGAATAAGTATACCCAGACTATGCCATCCTAAGGTTGAAACCGGTAGGCAAGAAGGCCGTTTAGGGAGTAAACAAAGTTGAGGCGCTGTTAGGGTAACTTATCAAAGAAGAAAGCTGTAGTAGTGACCAGACGAGATGATTATTAATCATTATTTTTGCATATAATAACAAGTATAATTTATTAAGAGGTTGGAAAGAATAAAATTTTAGTGAAAATAAAATGATAAAAAATGGAAACTTACCTATTAACGATGATGTTGATTATAAGATATTACTACTCTACATACTAAAAACCTGAACACTGATATAAAAAGAGAAATTTATGAAAAATTATTAACATATGAGATAATAGAAATAACACCCAAGGTTGGACTAAGTTAACTATACAAAGTATACAGATGAACTTTATTATGACATATATGATTTATATGATGATTTAGATATTGGAGACTAAATATGACTGAATATTGGCTAAGGCGATATTGTAGAAATTACAGGTTAAGAAAAGATTAATATTCAGATAAATTAAGTAAGCTTTTTAAAATATTATATAAAAGGTTATGATAAATAAAAAAAAATAAAAATACTAAAATAAAAAGACCTAAGATAGATAAAAAGTAAGAAAAATATGGAAAAAATTAAGATCTTTATATACAGGATATGAACTATCACAACTAGTCAAAACAGATAATGATAAACAAAATCAAAGAATCATTGATAAACATAATTTCAAAACAGAATATAAATATGTCTGCTATTTGAAAAAACAGTATGAACAGAGAAATCTATAAACAACAATTAATAGAAGATAATGGGAAAAATAGCTGAAAAAGAACAAGAATTACAACATAGAAAAAGAAATTAGAAGAAACATATTAGCAGGAGTATGTAATAAATCACTACTAGCACAAAGAAAAGATATATCCATGTTAAATTAGAATTAGATTGTCTTCAATATGAGTTACAACATAATATAATACATAGATTATAATGAATAAAGAAGAATTTGCAGTAGACGAAAAAACATACGAAAATCAAGACGGAATGATAATAAAAATAATATTTTCAAATCTAGGAAGAAGATATAAAAAAATAGGAAATAATTTATACTTAATGTTAGAAAAGAAACGGCAAAATTAGAAGATAGTTTAACA